>LJIJ01002695.1:0-24492 GCA_001718145.1 Orchesella cincta
ATTAAGATTTTAAGACACCAGGAACTCAAAATCCACATAGTTATTTCGAAGGCCTAAAAATCTTATTAAATCCCTCATAACGGTTGCACGGATTCTGACGTCTCAGGTGCCGTGCTTCATTTTACACTCGTGGTTGAAAAGCAATGAATCACCGACATGCCATTTTATGTGTCACGGTTTTAGAGCATGAAAAGACAAGCCGATTGCAAAAAATTTCAGGTCAATATTCCATTCCTACTCGGAGATATAAACTTTTTCAGATGTGGCACGCGCCAGGTTATGATTTTAAAAATCATTATATTTTCAAAACTTTCCAATTGTTTGTTAGCTCCCTTATTTTGCCAGTTAGTGTATCTTGATTAAACGTACCTATTGCAGAGAAATTAGGCCTCCAACTCAAATCCAACTTAAATTATTGAAGATAATTGATTTTTCTCAATTATTTTTTTCTGAAGAAATGAAGGCAAAGTAGCCTAAGTTTAAAATTGCAGAAACCTGTCAAAGCGTCTACTCTACAATCCTTAAAAACAGTGAAAACTTAGCTCCCGACATTTTTTGCTAGGACCTCGGAAAGTTATTTGAATAGTTACGGTTATTTTTCTCACCAGAGATATACAAAATACCAAAACTTTATGCTCAATATAAAAATCGCGTAAATTTAAGCTACATGAGAGGTAAACCATAAATGTTTTAAACATGCATAGTCAATTTATCACGTTTTCGTATCAAATTTTTTTTGTAATAGGATGTAATTGCTCAAATACAAATGTACGCTACTTGATTTTGCTTCCATCTAATGAATGCTCTTAATTATGATTAGATAGCCAAGGTAAGAGTTATCATGCAGATTTTTTCCGGCGGCGCTAGCAAATCGATAGTGCAACTCGGGGTTAAATTAATAATTTAATCAGCTTTTTATTGGAAAACATAAGTTTTAAATTATTCAGTACGCCAGGTAAATGTAATAATAAAGATATCGTAAAGCTATTTAAACATAAGTTATTGTAATGTTTACATAGAATCAAATGCCCCACAACGCAAATACTCCCGATAACAGATCAGCCGCTCCGCAGTGCTTATTTTCATTGCTGCTCTCCGAGCTCTGATTATGGCCCCAGCTACTGAAAACAAACGTTCCACAGAAGCGGAAGTCGCCGGTACTGCTAAATACTTTTTTGCTAGTGCTGAAAGAACTGGAAATACCTCCTCATTACGCTTCCAATAAACTAGTGGACTCTCCGTGTCACCGATACAATCTGATCCGAGATAAATTTCAATCTCATCCAATTTGTTCTTTTTCACCGGCAAATCATTCCGATTTAAGCGAGCAAATATGCTTTTACGCTTCTTCATCGGGTCGTTATTGGTAACGTTTTGTATTATCATTTGCGCCCTGCGCTAAATCAACCGACACCTCGATGCAGTCAGGGTCATTTGAGGAGGTTGTTGAGTTGGCAATTATAAACTCCTTTTTCAGCAGTCCAATAACTTGGTCTTTTGTCGGAATTCCGTTTCGAAATGTCATCCCGTTTGATACATTCCCTACAACAAATTATTGACACAATAATGCAACTATTTGCACCTACACAATGTTACGTTTATTAATGAAGTAACCTACCTTCAAATATCTTCAACTTCAAGCGGGGATCAAGAACCGTTGCAAGTAAATAAAATTGGTTATTGAATACATCGATTCCCACTAGTCTAGTTTCGTTTTCGTCTTGGTCTAAAACCTTCTGCCCATTAGATTTGTTTGTTTCAAATCTTCGAACAACACAATGCCGTAGCTCCTCCCGAAATTTGACCAGCTCGTCGTATTCTTCCAGATTGGATCAATCTCGATATCATTATAATCTGAGAACATATTTAAATTTGTTAATTTTAATTTCGCTACATTGAATTCATAAATTTTTTTTGTCACCTGAAAGTGCATCTAGTAAGCCAAGAATAACAATTGACGATGTTACGCCATCAGATTGATATGTGTCAGTCAATTTTGCGAAGGGCTCCAGTAAGTTAAGCAGGAAACGCATTAACCCAAAATCTTCATTGTTATAGCAGCAGGAACTTTTCTCCCTTTTTGAGCCTTGGCCTCACTGAGAACCTCATTAACATATACAACCATGGAATCCTAGAAAAACATATCTCCATTAAAACATTGAAAATAAAGCCAAAATATTTAAACCTACTATGAATTACCTTCCTATCGTCCTTCTCAACTTCACGACTAAATCGTTTTAAACAATGGTAAAAACTGTTCCATCTCGTCTCACACGGCCTCACAAGTCCGATTGTAGTTTGCGATTTCAGTTTGGTGTACTGCTTTGGAGATTTGTGAAACCAGGTCACGATACCGTTAATTCTTTTCATAAAATCGGATACTAGTTTGTTCTTTAATCCATCGTTGATCCCCAACTGGAGTAAGTGAGCCAAGCAGGAATTACGAGTAAGGCCAGTTGTTTTACAGATTGACCAATCCATTATGACCTTCTCAATTGACTCCTCAACGTCTTGGTTTGCAACTACATCTTCTACTACTTCAGCAGTTGAAACCAAATTGGTAAATTTTGCCATAGATTCGATAAGCATTTCGTCTGGCTCAGTTGTCTCGTCCTCAGAGGACTCCGCTTCGGTTCTTGAGAGAACGCTTGTAGACTGTGTCAGGCAAGATGTTCCAGTTTGGAATACTTGATTCTCAGGCTGTCGAAATGCTGCAAGTATGGCAGATACATTGTCCGCAGTTACTGTGCAGAACTGAAACAAAATTAGGTCACAATTAAGATTTGATTGAGCAATTTCTTTTTCAGATATTACTATATGAAAAAATTCATACATCGGAAATTGTCATTCCATACGTATTCTGGAGCAAGTCTTGAATTGTAGATTTAATACTATTAGCGTCATGTCTTCCAGGAAAGTGTTTAAATCCTAGGACGTACTGTTGCATTTTCCACTTTCGAATGAATCGAACCTGAACACCTATAACTGCCAGCTTTTGCCGAGAAGACCAAATATCCAACATAAGATGAGCGCTTCTTGGATTGCAGTCCTTGAGAGCGGTCGTTATATGTTTCACAATCTAAAACGAACATATTACTATCACAAACTAGCACTAAAATTTGCCGAAAAGATTATGTATAAAATTACCAGAGCTTCCTTTTCCTTCAGGGTCCGACCGATGGTCCTTCGTGATGGAATGCTCAATCGGGGGTCCAAATTGTATATCATTCGTTGAAAGCCAATTCCAGTTGGAGCGTTCAGTGGTTGTCCATCTAACGCCACCATATTAACAACGTCTTGCTTGAAAGTTTGTTGCTTAACACTATCCTTAGGGTACTTGTTAACAACTACTTTCTCAGTTGAAACGGTTCCAAAGATCGCAGGAAGAATACTTTCGTGCTCCTCTTCGTCAGGTGTGTAAGGGCCGGTTTTTCGACTAGATTGGAACAGATTGGAGTCATATTCCCCTGGGTGATATCGCTGCAAAAATAGGGTTTAAAATAAATTGCCAATACTCGCAACAACCACGTTTGTATTATGCAGGACTTTTTGTATTTAATACCTCAAATGCCTCTGGAACGGATATTTGAGTTACCAGAAATTTCGTCTTTTATGTTGATTTTCTTTTTATCTGGTGCCACCTGTTTTTGCTTGTTTATATAAATTAAGCATCGAAGAACAACTCTATTCCGCTTACGGGTGCCATCTCCGTCCTTGATTGTCTCCTCTTTCGTTGAAATGTGTTGAAAATACTCCGACAATCCGTAATCCATTTGATATCGCACTCAGCATTAGTTCCAAGCTTGGTATTTTCACGTTGCTGCTGACGCAAAAACTCAACACTAAGCTCATTTCTGGAAGCCATTTTGGATAATTATAAGAAAGCAAACAGACCGAATGAACTGAATTATATTTATGTTAACAGTTACAGAAACCGGACACTGGAAATCTGGAATCGTTACAACTGAGTCAATCCAAGTTTTTGGTTGTTGATGAAATGAGATGTGTTGTAATGAATTTGTTTGAATTGTTAGCAAAGGCCGCCATAGGATTTGGTTTCATGATGCCCCTTGGTTTGGTTTTTGTGTTACGTATCATGCAACCTTCATCAAAACCATAAATGTTTTATTTGTATTAAATGTCAATATAATGTTGACTTTATTTAAAAAATGCAGGGTACTGTAATCATGCCACAAAAAGAGCATGCAACATCAGGGCACTAGGGCTTTGGACACATACAATTACGGATACCTATTACTCTAGAGTCTAGACGCCAATAAAATTATTTGACACCATAAAATTAGAAGCCCGTGTCACTCATGCCTATAGTCAACTCCCATTGCGTAGTTAGGGTATAAATCGGATTTCTCCTTAGGGTATATATTAGCCAAACTTTTAAAATTAATTAACATACTATGAACATGCATTTTTTAGCAAATGCCTTACAGTGCATATATACGTATGTATCCGTAGAGTTTCAACCAAATCAATAAAATGGTTCTAGAATCCGAGTTTTACTGTTATAATCTTAAAGAGCAAGTCACAATATGTAAATTTCAAAATCAAAAAATCTGGGGTAACTCGAGACGTCGCAACTGGAGTTACTGGAAAGCGAGATACCCTGTCTCAAACCAACGGATTGAGCTGTAACGTAGTACACAGGTTTACAAATCGAGGTTTTGAGACTTGTGCAAATCGAATAAATAACTTCTGAGATGTTTTGCAACTTAATTAACTGTTAGTAATTCCCAAGCTCCCTTTATGGTTTTTGATTGGATTACTATCAGAGACGATTTATTGAATTGATTGAATTTAATGATTCCAGACATTTTAGAGTCCCAAAAAACCAGGCTTTTAGACCCAAAACTTTTATTCCACAATGTACTTGTAAAACAAAGCCATCTGAAAAACCCCACGAAACTAAAGTAAACTTAACTAAAATTCTAAAAATTTGAAAGACCTTGGCCACATTTAGCAAAATCCAATAGAATTTAGCTAAAATTAAACAAAAATTGAGAGAATTTGTACAAAATTTAACAGAGCTTGAGAGAATTCGGCTAAAAATTGGCTAAATCTCAGAGAATTTGGCAAAAATTTTAGCAAAATCTGAGCAAATTTAGCCAAAATTTAGCAAAATTTGAGAAAATTTGGCCAACATTTAGCAAAATCTGAGAAAATTTGGCCAGCATTTAACAGAAATTGAGAGAAATCGGCTAAATAAAAAATCTTTGTGAAAATAATCCAATTTAAATTCATATTTTATGGTTAAAAATTTATTTAAACGGGATCTCTAAGATTTCTACTTTAACCAACGCTTCGCGTTGGCTTACCGTATAAATTTCTCGATTTTGTTGTTAGGGTATAAGCTTAGTCTGCGTGACGAGGTGACTACAAAGTCTGTACACCAACATAATACTGGGACACCGGGACCCGGACACCGAAAAAAATGGGACACCAAGGCAACGGGACACCGGACACCGATAAAAAATTGGGACACCAGGACACCGGGACACCGGACACATAAAAAATTGGGACACCAGGACACTGGGGACACCGGACACCATAAAATATGGACACCAGCACCGGGACACCGGACACCGGTATAAAATTGGGACACCAGGACACCAGGACACCGGACACCTCAGGACACCGGTGTCCAAGTGTCCGGAGTCCCAAAATGGGACACCGGACACGGGTGTCCTGCCCAACTATGCCTACATGCAACTCAGACAGAACAATTTGTAAAGCTTTTTAACAGATTTCTAAAATTTGAGGAAAAGCGATACAGGAAACGTAAGTCGATGATATTTTATGCCCTTTGTAAAAAAAGCAAAAAACTAAATTTGATTATATTTAGGTAAAGGTGTTAAAAGTAATGACAAAAAGGCGAAAAGGGCCCTCATAACCAAGTACCTGATGCAAATGATGTCAGAAACTGCCATGTTCATGCCGATTCTCTACTACATGGATATGTGGCGGAACCCTTGTTACCCAATGAATGTTGGTTTCTGGTTACCAGATCGATGTGGGACCAAACTTGGCACAGCTTTACCACCAGCCTGGACAATGAAGGAAATTGGAGTTGGAATTCTCATTTCTACATTTTCTTACATTAACTGGAGCTTCGTTTTATGCAGCTACTGTTTTCAAGACGCAGTTGGTGTGATTCCTGAAGGTTACTGCTTGCGATGTTACATACAAAAATTTGCACAGTAAGAAAAATCTTGTTATAAAAATATTTATTTAGAAACTTCAAATATTTATGTTCATCCAATCATGAGAGAAGCAAAAGAAGCGCCAACCAAAGCAAAGAAGAACGTGCTTGTTTTCCGGGAACTTCAAGTGTTGGCCAGTGAGCACAGACGACTCAATTCATCCTATTTTCAAGGCGCGCAAACTTTTCTTGTTACTATTATTGGGGTTACTTGCATGTACAGCAGCATCATGTGGGCTCGAGATCCGGCTGCAGGTGCTGCCCAGCTGGGGTTAAATTTGTTGTATTTTTGGTGAACGTTTGTGGCCCTTTGCATTTTTGTATATATTTTTGGAGTACTGGCAGACGTCTACAAGTTATCCAAGGAAGTTAAAGGGGATATGAACACGAATGTGTTGTTTAGGAAGGACAAGTGGCTCAACAAGTTTTTAAACTCTTGCCCTATAATCAAAATGTATATTGCTGGAAATAACTTCTTCGATGAGCTGACTCCACTTACATTGGAAGACTTTGTGATTGACAAGGTGGTAAGCTTGCTACTGCTTGAGTAACTGATTTGGGTTAGCTTTAGGAATGTAGCTTGTAAATGTCAATATAATTTAATTTCCTATAAGCAACTGGTAGTCAAATATTATAAAATTTAGTAATATGAATGAGATGTGTATGAAATAAGAGGAAGAAACGGGATTACGTTTAAGAAACGGTGCGTATTCTATCGATTGCTCCCTGAAAAGTGACTTTTGACATCAGGAATTACGTTGAAAAAAATACACCTTTAAAATTTCTTCATTTTTCCACGAATTGGTTGCTTGATTTATTATTCCTGGAAAAGATAACTTAGATTTGAATAAATGTTCTAGTTAGCATAAATTGTATCAACTTTTAGCAAGCTTAGCAAATATACATGCTACTGTTAGTAAATTTACTATTATTAGACTTTAAAAGAGTGGGCCATAGTTGTTGAATCGAAATACTTGAATTCCATGAAACGAAAATATCATGAAAGAGAAATGCATATTTTTATTGTAAGTTTAGTTTAAGTTGGAAATAAAATATTGTAAGAAGCTTTAGTTTTTATAGGAGTAAGTAATCATGTTGTAAATCATAAACTAATAATCATAGGCAGAGAAGCTAAATGTTCATTTCCACAGCCAATGTTTAATTATTGTAGATAAGATCCAACAGTTTGAAGACACAGGTTTAAAAATAAATGTTTTATTGTATAAGAGATTGTTTTATCAGTTGCATTTTTATGCTGCAATACGTGCGGTAAATTTTCAGTCCCCTGATGAGTACTGTAATTACAGCCAAAACGTCGTGTTAAAAGTAAACCTTTCACTTGTTAAACGGATGTTCGTTCTATTGCCATAACAGCAGTAATAAAACATTCCATAAGTAGTTACTAGGACTGCTTATGGTCCGCAATTTAAAGAGTTTGATGAGTAATTGGAATACCTGGTTTTGTTGCGGGAAAAAATTATAATATTACATGGTTTGGTTGACATGATTAGAGAAATTTTTATATCACGCCGGTGTAGTGTTATGAGACCACATATTGGCTGTGTACATATTTTCTAAATATTAACCAATAAAAATAACATTTGTTCACGTGTTCGGCAATTGACAAAAGGGGAACTGGTTTCATGTGCATGCAACGTGACAACAAATTCAAGAAATTAGAATATTTTGGCCAAAGCTACTAACTAAATGAAAATCTGTGCTCATATATGAAATGTCTATTATTTTCGTATTTTCAATCGTTTTGTGGTGGATCCATTTTGTGGTAAGCTCGATGCAGACTTGATTATTTATGCTGCAAAATTGATTTCATGTCGTGCCAACGTGACAAGGATTGTTTAAATAATTCATTTGAAACAAAATGTATGTTATACGTTCATTATTTTATTTCATCGGCTAGCATTTAAGTTCACAGCAAGGTTGACGTATACAAGCAGTCATCGTACATGCAACTAACATAGCTTTAAAATCTATTAATGTAACGTCAAGAAACAGTCCTAAAATCCTATTTTCATTGTCAGCGCTTGAATTAATTCGTGGTAGCAGGGAAATCCGTTTACTGGGAGCACGTTGGCTTGAGCAAAGGCTAAAACTCGGTCTTTGTGCCTAAGGCGTCTGTAGCAGTATTGCCGTCTGCAATTTGTTATGAAACCACATGCTCAACCACTACATAATTCATGCTCCCGTAATGAGATGGCGCAACATTACTTTACATGTTAGCCAACATGGCGCCACACGGCAGGAGAGCATGAATTGTGTAGTGGGTGAGCATTTGGTGTACGCGCTGTGAGTTGGTGATGTATGTAGGAGTGATTCGACTGAGATAATTGTTGTAGAAATGAAATGATTGTGAATCTCACTTTGGGTGGGTTTGGATTTGGAGTGAATGAAGGTTTGGAAAGTAGAAGGTAGCCGGATTGGGATTATAGGATGTGAAATGAGGATCTGATTCTGTATTTCTGAGACTTGAGGTGGGTTCGAGGTGGAAGCTTTCTGAGTTTCTGTATGAATAAAATGAGACTAAAGAGAAACAGTGGCTGCTGGGCTCAAAGTTCCTAGTTAAAACAAAATGACAAAGGCGAAGGCAATGTATTAGGTAACTTGTACTTAAATCGTCAAATTTATTCAATGTGAAAATGTCTGAGAGACTGAAAATTGGACTTGTTACTGCTCGTCCTCTGGAAATGCTTCTGATTGAAAATGAGTGAGAGACAGAGGTTATAGTTAAGGTTGAAACGATTACTTTTTGGAACAACGACACAGGAAAAACGAAACACGTACATTCAATCTATTTTTAGAACAATATTCGAGAAGAATCCACCTCAGGTGCAACAAACTTGAAGCTTAGCCTAGATTACAATGAGAACACAAAACTGAATTATTAAAATACATATTACAATGAGTAAAAATGGTCAAATATCCTAACAAATTGCTTATGTATATGGTAAACAAATCAACAACACCTCACAGGATTGCTGCGTGCTTGGAACATGATAAAATCTTAGAGTAGTCACATTCAGCGCTTAAAAAGGTACATAAAATCTGGGGACAAATGCTCATCTTCATAGATCACATACATTTACATAAAATACTCAAGAAATAGGAAATATCCTAATGAACATGAACCACAAGTCGCATGAAACTGAACATTTGGTTTCATAACAAAATGCAGACGGCAATACTGCTACAGACGCCTTAGGCACAAAGACCGAGTTTTAACCTTTGCTCGAAGTAGCGTGATCCGAATTCAAGTAATACTCATGTCAGTGATTTCGAGCGAATTCGACACTTTTCATATTTCATGTTTTCAAACGAAAGAGTTACATTGCCTAACAGAAAGACCATAAAAAACTAAGCCATTAGGCACAAATTTGAGCTGGGGTACTATGAGACTGTTCTGCTGGGGTGACCTGGAAGTGATTCGACGGAACACGATTTACTCATTCATTTTTTGACCAAATGACCTGAAATTTTGGTGGTAGATCATTTAAACGATTCCCCAGAGGGCATTTTTGACCGCTTGTCAAAAATCGAATTCTTCTTGATTTTATTAGCATAACCGTTCAACGGAAAATCAGCTTGCTGCAAACCACGCAGCAAGTTGCATGGGTAAAAAAAGCATATTTTTGAAAAAGCTATATTTTCGGCCCAGACTCGATTTTTGACAAATGGTCAGAAATGCCCTCTGGGGAATCGTTTAAATGATCTACCACCAAAATTTCAGGCCATTTGGTCAAAAAATGAATGAATAAATCGTGATCCGTCGAATCACTTTCAGGTCGCCCCAGCAGTATAGTCTCATAGTACCCCATTTCAAATTGTGCCTAATGACTTTGTTTTTTATGGTCTTTCTGTTAGGCAATATAACTCTTTCGTTTTAAAACATGAAATTGAAAAGTGTCGAATTCGCTTGAAATCACTGATGTGTAATTAAGTTATTAATAATTTTTACATTTATTTCATTCAAATCTCAAATGACAACTCATTATTTCAGGAGCTGGATCAACAGGCGGAGAAGGAATTTTAGTGGCGAGTCAGAGCTACATCATAACCCAACCGAAAAATGACATATTGGAGATGTTACCATCACGTAGAACGCCCTACTTTCACCAGCTCAAATGATCTTCTTCCCGATATAAAACCAGCTCATCGCTCATCATTGTTTGATTCCAAAAATAAAATAATGGACAATTCCTTAGAAGGCTATGTCCGATCTCAGGTGAAAACCACGAAAAAGCTTAGTCATCAGAAGAATGCGACAATTGTCATAAAATGAAGAAAACGAACATGACTACTTTTCCAAACAAAACTGCAACATCGAAAAAGCATGTAATCAATGCGACATGTATTTTACATCTCATTTAGCTTTACAATTATTTATTTCTCTTCCCAAACCACGTCACTTTGGAGGCATAAAAATAATAGTACCTACAATTAGATACGTAGAATAAATTGTAACAAGTAATACATAGACGTTTCAAGTGAATAAATTAATTTCAGCTGGAAGAAGTGGTAGTTTTGCCGGTGATGTTGATTTTGTCGTCTGCAATTTCACTATCATTCAGGATTTGATGATTAAAGGACTCACTGAAAACAGAGGAAGAATATTTTAGAAAAAGTGATACAACTACAAGACACGATTCATAGAATGAAAATTAAATTAATTTTTTACCTTGAGCTTTCATACTCTCTCCTCCACTTTTCTTGGTTGAGCCGGTTGAGCTTCCGCCTCCTCCATTTTCCACAAATGTGACGTTTATCACGGACTTTCGGGTTAGGGCGATAACATATTATATATCACAGTTCGGACATTGAAGTGCTCCGGAGCCTTCCAAATGGAGTGCCACATGATGAGCTTGCCAGTTCCCGATATTGCATTCGTAGGGACATTGAGAACATTTAAATGTGGTAGGTTCCTTTTTCAGGTTGAGATCTTCTTGTTCTGGATTAAATTTCTCTAGTTTGTTGCCCTCTCTCCAGTTGAGACAAAAGTGCCGATGATGACTCGCCAATTCGGGACGTATATAGCATCCACAATCTCCACATGAAATCGCCCCAGAACCCTCTTTATGAAGAGCAAGATGGGCTTCAAACAGTCTTTTTACTTTGCCTTGGTACGGACACTCTGCACACTTCAAAGACTTTAGGAATTGCCGTCTCGTCTTCAAGACACGATGATTTGTCTCATCCTCCAGTTGTTCTGGTAGCAAGAAAACTCCACAATCCTCACAAGGAGCGCCTCCAGAACCCTCTTGCTCATGGCACCGGATGTGACCCTCCATCTTCCAAAGTGAGAGTGTTGTAAATAAACAGTGACGACAGTGTAGGTGCTTCTCCTTGTGTGTTATGTAATGACTTTTTTCCACCTTTCGGATGAAAAAGGTCGGGTTCGGAGGTGCTGGCGTGTTTTTCTCTTTAGGTTTTGAACGGGCTTTCTTGAAGAGTTGAGGATGTCGATTACCAACGTGCATTTTCATCCTTTCTGGGAGTACGTAGAAGCCACATTCCTCACAAATTTCGGCTCGAGCACCTGGTTCATGCAGCTTTACATGTTCTTCGATTATATTAAGACTACTTTTCACGGTGAAAGGACAATGATGACATTTGTGCATTACGCTCTCACCCTTTTCTTTGTGGATACTATAATTCGGATTGGGAATGGGGATCACTTCCTCCTTGTTCTTTTTCACATTTTTCTTCGGTCTCACAGACGTCTTCCGCACTTTAGGTGGAGCCAAAGCCCGTTTAAGATCCAGTTTACGATGCTCAACTAGATTTTCCGGAAATATATACACGCCGCAGTCTGGCAGGGAACTGCGGTCGAACCGGTGGCGTGAACAGGCATGTGATTTTCAAAACTGCGAGTTAAATTGTGTTTGAATGGGCAGTACGGACAACTGTAGCAGAAATCTGAGGCTGAAGCAATACCAAAAGCTGGAGTTTGGACGACTGGAAGAACTGGAACAGGATCGCTTTCTTCCTCTTCAAGCATAGAAAAAGTTGGAGTGGAGAAATGGCCAAGGTCAACCACCTCTGTTTTCACTACGATTTCCCCAAAACTGGAAACTTTAGGCTCAGCAGCCTCAACACAATCATCATCATCAGCAGTTGCATCTTCAACCTTGACTTCAACTAGACTGGAAGCTTCTAATTCTGGTTCCAGAATCGCCACTGAGTCTTCAACATTCCCATGCATTTCTTCAACATGAGTTTCAATCCCCGCAAGATTCTGATAAGTTCTAAAATCGCAGTGTCGACACTGGTACATTTTGTGGTGCATCTTTCCCCTTTTAAACGAGAAATAGTTTGGGTTGGAGGAATCCACGTCCCTCATTTTCTTGTTGTTCGTTTTCCTTGATGTCAGATTCCGTTCATTCAAGCTGTTATCTTTAATCCCTTTATCACAATACATAACGTGTTTCTCCATACTTCGTACGAAAACTCCACAATCTTTACAAACATCAGCTCCAGAACCAGGTTCGTGCAGCTCTAAATGACTTTTCACCAAAGTCTTCTGCGCATTTCGAAATGGGCACTTTGGACACTCATGTTCAGCCCCTTCTTTCTTGTATGGTGTAACTCTTCGAATACTCTTTGGCAAATTACAACGACGATGGGCGGTGCGGTGGCGTTCCAGATTATCTAGAGGGTAGTAACAGCTGCAATCCGGACAAGGAATGGCACCAGAGCCTCGCTCATGGAGAAGAATGTGGGCTTCAATCAGTTTAATGCTATAAATCTTGTAAGGACAGTCTCGGCATTGGTAAACTTTTCCTTTTTTCTCTTTTATCAAGGTGTAAGGTGGAGGTGGAACCTTGCCTCGTATCTTCTTTGGTGCCTTTTTCACTGGTTTTGCTTCCAAACGGGCGATTTTCTTTTTGGCAGTCTTACGGTGGTTGTAGTTGTGCTGGGCAAGTCTTTTTTGGAGCACGTAACAACCGCAATCGGGGCAACAAACGGATAATGAACCCGGAAGGTGAGCCTTGAGATGAAGTTCGAACTTTGGCAAGTAGGTGGTTTTGTATGGGCAGTGAGCACAGATGTGCAGGACTCTGACATCAGAAGAATCTTCGCAAAGGGAAAGTGAAGTGGGGGCTGAGTCCATGACCTCGATTTTGACTTGAGTCTCCCTAATATTATATTCTTGTTCATCTTCAGAACCGGAAAACGGAGTGGGTCTGGAGTTGAATTCGTCTTCACCTTCTGATTGATAATCCGGGGTTTCAGAGACTTCAAGCTTAACCTGAGGATATTCAGTGGAAGATTTGTCATCGTCCCTGGCAGTTGGAGAATCTGGTGAAATAAAATAGTTGACAGTCATTTATTGCTCGTAAAAGTAAATTTTATGCTCGAACAATATGAACAGGTCTTACCTCCAGTTATCAGCTGATTTCGAACATTACTCCAGAAGAAACTCGACCTTTGTCTTGCCTTTTCGTCTTTACTCTCGTGTATTTTCGCCCTCAGCTCCTTCTCAGTTCGTTCCATCTCGCATTCCAATCTTGGCTTTTGAGTGAAAGCTTGGTAGTACTGATTAACGAGCCTTCCACAATTCACACAAACTTCAACTTGACTCCAAATGTCATGATGGTTCTCACGGAATAACTGGCACAAAGTTGGTTTTGGAATCTTCAGGACCTTCCGCAAAATGAAGAAAGATTTGAGCTGCTCGTGAATGGCTGAATTTTTGCTTTTCCATGGAAGAAATGATGGGGCTACCACCTTAGCAGAAGTTAAGTCGGAGACAGCCCACAGCCTTTGGACTCCTGTTTGGAGCGCACCCCCGCAGCACAAAATATGGTACCCCTCAGCACACATTCCAAATCTTCAGAAAACCCTTATTACGTGCTCCTATATGCATGGCAAGCCCCAATTCTACTAAATTACCTGTCTGTCCGTCTGTACAACTCTCCTGACCACCCCATTGTCTGATTTTAACCAAATTTGGCTCAAAGGTACTACTCACGAAGGCCATTGAGGGGATCACTCAACAGCCAAATCTGGCTCGCGCTTAAAAGTTGTGCGCGCGCACAAACAAAAAATCATCGATTTACCTGAAAATGAGTATTTAGGGTAATGTGACATGCTGAATCAGATGGAGACAACAGTTTACCATAAAACTTTACAATACATAAGTTCAAGAGAGCACATATTTAAAAGAGTGTCAAAACTAATACGATTTGGCAAATATTCAACATTAAGGGGTAATGTGGCATGCTATATCCAAATTAGCAACTCTTATGGACCAACTAGGAAACGATAGACAAAATCGAGACATTTGCAAAAACAAAATGCTATGTGATATAGAGAATTTACTTATTCATGATATATCTCAGAGACCCTCAGGCTCCGGGTCACCAAAGTGGGCACAAAATATGAGTGGACTGTGGGACACATTCCACCAAAATTTGGACCACCTGGCCTGTCGGCGTCCAAGCTACGAGGGAAAGTTTGAAATATGAATGGCCGTTACCATTATACATAGCCAATCGGTTTCTTGCTCAAACTCAGGGACCATTGCCTCCGGGACACCAAAGTTGGCACAAACATAAGTGTACTGTGGGACATATTCAACCAAAATTTGGGCCACCTGGCCTGTCGGCGTCCCACGCTATGAGGGCAAGTTTGAAAATATGCATGCCCATTACCATTATACATAGCCAATCGGGTTTCTTGCTCAAACTAAGGACCATTGGCCTCCGGGACACAAAGTCGGCACAAAAACATAAGTGTACTGTGGGACACATTCAACCAAATTTGGGCCACCTGGCCTGTCGGCGTCCCACGCTATGAGGGCAAGTTTGAAAATATGAATGGCCATTACCATTATACATAGCCAATCGGGTTTCTTGCTCAAACTAAGGGACCATTGGCCTCCGGGACACCAAAGTTGGCACAAAACATAAGTGTACTGTGGGACATATTCAACCAAAATTTGGGCCACCTGGCCTGTCGGCGTCCCAAGCTATGAAGGAGAGTTTGAAAATTCGAAGGAAATATACATAAGTTCTTGGGTTTCTTGCTCAACTCAGAGACCCTTAGGCTCCGGGTCACCAAAGTGGGCACAAGACATCACAGGGCCATGACCCACATTCAGTTAAAATTTGGGCCACCTGGCCTGTCGGCGTCCCCATCTATGAGGGCAAGTTTGAAAATATGAATGGCCATTACCATTATACATAGCCAATCGGGTTTCTTGCTCAAACTAAGGGACCATTGGCCTCCGGACACCAAAGTTGGCACAAAACATAAGTGTACTGTGGACATATTCAACCAAAATTTGGGCCACCTGGCCTGTCGGCGTCCCAAGCTATGAAGGAGAGTTTGAAAAATTCGAAGGAAATATACATAAGTTCTTGGTTTCTTGCTCACACTCAGAGACCCTTAGGCTCCGGGTCACCAAAGTGGGACAAGACATCACAGGGCCATGACCCACATTCAGTTAAAATTTGGGCCACCTGGCCTGTCGGCGTCCCACTCTATGAGGGCAAGTTTGAAAATATGAATGGCCATTACCATTATACATAGCCAATCGGGTTTCTTGCTCAAACTAAGGGACCATTGGCCTCCGGGACACCAAAGTTGGCACAAACATAAGTGTACTGTGGGACATATTCCACCAAAATTTGGGCCACCTGGCCTGTCGGCGTCCTAAGCTATGAAGGAGAGTTTGAAAAATTCGAAGGAAATATACATAAGTTATTGGGTTTCTTGCTCACACTCAGAGACCCTTAGGCTCCGGGTCACCAAAGTGGGCACAAGACATCACAGGGCCATGACCCACATTCAGTTAAAATTTGGGCCACCTGGCCTGTCGGCGTCCCCATCTATGAGGGCAAGTTTGAAAATATGAATGGCCATTACCATTATACATAGCCAATCGGGTTTCTTGCTCAAACTAAGGGACCATTGGCCTCCGGGACACCAAAGTTGGCACAAACATAAGTGTACTGTGGGACATATTCCACCAAAATTTGGGCCACCTGGCCTGTCGGCATCCCAAGCTATGAAGGAGAGTTTGAAAAATTCGAAGGAAATATACATAAGTTCTTGGTTTCTTGCTCACACTCAGAGACCCTTAGCTCCGGGTCACCAAAGTGGGCACAAGACATCACAGGGCCATGACCCACATTCAGTTAAAATTTGGGCACCTGGCCTGTCGGCGTCCCATCTATGAGGGCAAGTTTGAAAATATGAATGGCCATTACCATTATACATAGCCAATCGGGTTTCTTGCTCAAACTAAGGACCATTGGCCGGGACACCAAAGTTGGCACAAAACATTAGTGTACTGTGGGACATATTCAACCAAAATTTGGGCCACCTGGCCTGTCGGCGTCCCAAGCTATGAAGGAGAGTTTGAAAAATTCGAAGGAAATATACATAAGTTCTTGGGTTTCTTGCTCACACTCAGAGACCCTTAGGCTCCGGGTCACCAAAGTGGGCACAAGACATCACAGGGCCATGACCCACATTCAGTTAAAATTTGGCCACCTGGTCTGTCGGCGTCCCCATCTATGAGGGCAAGTTTGAAAATATGAATGGCCATTACCATTATACATAGCCAATCGGGTTTCTTGCTCAAACTAAGGGACCATTGGCCTCCGGGACACCAAAGTTGGCACAAAACATAAGTGTACTGTGGGACATATTCAACCAAAATTTGGGCCACCTGGCCTGTCGGCATCCAAGCTATGAAGGAGAGTTTGAAAAATTCGAAGGAAATATACATAAGTTCTTGGTTTCTTCTCACACTCAGAGACCCTTAGGCTCCGGTCACCAAAAAGGGCACAAGACATCACAGGGCCACAGGGCCATGACCCACATTCAGTTAAAATTTGGGCACCTGGCCTGTCGGCGTCCCCATCTATGAGGGCAGTTTGAAATATGAATGGCCATTACCATTATACATAGCCAATCGGGTTTCTTGCTCAAACTAAGGACCATTGGCCTCCGGGACACCAAAGTTGGCACAAAACATAAGTGTACTGTGGGACATATTCAACCAAAATTTGGGCCACCTGGCCTGTCGGCGTCCCAAGCTATGAAGGAGAGTTTGAAAAATTCGAAGGAAATATACATAAGTTCTTGGTTTCTTGCTCACACTCAGAGACCCTTAGGCTCCGGGTCACCAAAGTGGGCACAAGACATCACAGGGCCATGACCCACATTCAGTTAAAATTTGGGCCACCTGGCCTGTCGGCGTCCCCATCTATGAGGGCAAGTTTGAAAATATGAATGGCATTACCATTATACATAGCCAATCGGGTTTCTCGCTCAAACTAAGGGACCATTGGCCTCCGGGACACCAAAGTTGGCACAAAACATAGTGTACCGTGGGACATATTCAACCAAAATTTGGGCCACCTGGCCTGTCGGCGTCCCAAGCTATGAAGGAGAGTTTGAAAAATTCGAAGGAAATATACATAAGTTCTTGGTTTCTTGCTCACACTCAGAGACCCTTAGGCTCCGGGTCACCAAAGTGGGCACAAGACATCACAAGGCCATGACCCACATTCAGTTAAAATTTGGGCCACCTGGCCTGTCGGCGTCCCCATCTATGAGGGCAAGTTTGAAAATATGAATGGCCATTACCATTATATAGCCAATCGGGTTTCTTGCTCAAACTAAGGGACCATTGGCCTCCGGGACACCAAATGGCACAAAACATAAGTGTACTGTGACATATTCAACCAAATTTGGCCACCTGGCCTGTCGGCGTCCCACGCTATGAGGGCAAGTTTGAAAATATGAATGGCCCATTACCATTATACATAACAATCGGGTTTCTTGCTCAAACTAAGGGACCATTGGCCTCCGGGGACACCAAAGTTGGCACAAAAAATAAGTGTACTGTGGGACATATTCATCCAAAATTTGGGCCACCTGGCCTGTCGGCGTCCCACGCTATGAGGGCAAGTTTGAAAATATGAATGGCCATTACCATTATACATAACCAATCGGGTTTCTTGCTCAAACTCAGGAACCGTTGGCCTCCGGGTCACCAAACTGGGGGCACAAAAAATGGTGGGCCCACAAAATATCAGTGGGCTATGGCCACATTCAGCCAAACTTTGACTCGCCTGGTCTGTAGGCGTCCCACGCTATGAGTGAAAGTTTGAAAAATTCGAAGTTATTATACATAAGGCAATACATCCATATTGATGCTGATATTTCGTACACCAAGTTTACAATTTTTTCCTAATTAGTGATAAATTGCAGAAACGCACACAATAAGTTGCATATTTCCGGTAATGTTACCTCATGCAACTGTGACAGATACACAATGTGGAAAATATTTTATACCAAAGGTTTTTGCCCATTTCAATTTCAAGTAAAGCCAATGCCGAAAGCTGTTCATTGATTTCGGCTCATCATGATGAGTTTTCCATTTTCGGGCACATTCATCATGGCCAACATTTATGGGATCCACTTCAACAAAAGTCATTGGAAAGATCCAGACTCTTCCGACCAGAACGGTTTCTTGATGACGATGGCCGGCTTCTTTAGGACCTGTCGCTGTTATTCAAGCGGACCACAACCTTTCCGAGCCTTGATTGAAGCGAGATTTTAAAACTCAAAGGCAATTCATTCATTTACTATAAAATCGCTTCGGAAGAATGAGATAAAGTACAATAAAAAATAAAAAGACGAAGAACAGACAAGCTCAAAAGTGTGATCAGAATTGGGAAATTAGCATTTGCATGTTTTACAATCACTAGCTCATGTAATACGTCTAATGTATCCATTGAAAATTTTAGTGTTCACAATACCCGTTTATTTCACGTATAAACTCTAATTCACGCGTTCCATTACATCTTTTACAAAAAGAAGTTGAAATTGACACACCTTTAACAAGCAACTAAACGAGAATCATAATGGCTATTCTTCATTAATTTGCATACAAGCATGGGTAGCGCAAAGATTTCCAAAAAATGTCACACGCAAATAGAGGAATGATAGGAAAGATGTTTCTTTTAGATTTTTTCCATGAATGGCTCTACTGTTTCCGGACTTGAAGCATTCTGGTCGCTCCATCAAATGCATTAGACGGGTAATAAGAAATCGGCAATAAAAGTTAAGACTTAACAAATATGTTTCATTTTCTGAGGAATACGATTGGGCTTGTTCATTCTTCATGCATGGTTATTTTTTCCTTATCCATGAATTTAGCGGCTTGTACGGGCATATGTTATAAGAGGCATATTATGAAGGTACATATATATATTTTATATGGCATCGTGAAGCTCAATTCTCCATGAGACCAAAGTACGGTTCCATCCACATTCTTCCCTTTTGGACTCATTTGCTGTAGTATGCTCCTGGTTTTACGGCTCGTTGCATTAAGAAGCTTTATTGCATATGACCTTTGCTTCTTTTTACAGCGGGCGAACACTTGTTTTTCAAGTATTTTTACAGCCCAACTTCCTGTGATACATGCTCATGATTGCAGTACCGTACAACGTGTTGCTTGCCACTAAAACAATCTTGTTTATGGCTGTGGTGGTGGTTGAGAGTCACAGACCCACTGAGTTGCTCAATTTGTCTTTGTCTCACTGACTTTTTTATGCATATATTTTGGTCAACGCGTGATGCATACGCATGGGAAGACAGAAAGGGGGCAGGAAACACAGTAGTGTTCACTACTATTTTTTCGCTCCCAGCGGTCTCGCATGGGATGATAAAAAAATATAATACGGAGATTGCTTTTGTTGGGATATAAGTCAACGAAAACCTGGAAGAAGGAGACAATAGGAACTGCATATAGAGGATATATTCCACAACTTTCCGAACACTACCTTCTCTCCCATACCAATTCATTTCCCATGATAGCCAATGTCCAATTTTCTTCTGCAAACTAAGTTATTTTCATCCGGATGGATCGACGACGAGCCATCCAGACAATGTAACGCAACGAGTGGTTTAGCTCAAAATGACACAGTTACGGCAAAATCCTCAATTTTTTAGGTGCGAAAATAGCTGTAGCTTGTCCATTTAATATGTAACCAAACCAGGGACACGAGTCGGAAGTTATTTAAAACACGCTGGGTAAATACGCACGAGTAGGTCCTTACTTTTCTTTCAATTCACAACCCAAGCTATTTTATGAAACAAAATGAAAAACAATGAATTGAACAGTATCCTATTATCATATTGCATCATGGTCGTAGCCATCATAACAAAGTCAATTTTACGCTCTCGACTCACGTCTAAGTTATTCTGCCTTTGTGGGAATCATAGTTCCCCTCCGCATGGAAAAAGTTCAATTTAAATAACATCAAGATAAAAAGTAATAATATCAATATGTCTGTTTACAGCCCTTCCGCCAATATTTTATCATCCTCTTCTGGTTTTGGTTGTGGGACTTGGACGTGGGTGCTTTCCATCCACTTTCAACTTGACTGTTTATTCTTCACTCAGACCGGAATATTCTCTTCATTCATCTGCTTTCCTTTTTATTCATTAGCTATCATTTTTCTCCGTTTGTGGACAAGTTTCCATTTTGTTGCGTACTTTCGCTCAAACTGAAATGAGTAAATGTGGATTTGCTCCCACAAGACTTTGTCTCTACCATGCCGTTTTTCTTCACACCAGACAGACGTTTTATGTTTCCAAAAATGAATTCGCATCTAAAAATGATGAGTATAAATCATGAGCTGCATACTGTACTGAATCACGGTCTTCTGGAGAGAAAATTAAGCACACGGAGCTTTCTCTTTCCTACGAAAATAAATAATAATACTCATAAATCACAGATCATCAACCACATAATGTTTGTTGTTGTGTACCTTAATCTACTAATGTGTGAAAATGTTTTTGGCATGCAAGACATTATTATAACGCATGTTCATAACTCACTGCATTAGGTTTTTATTTGAAACGATTTTGAACAAAGGACGAATAAAATGAAATCCACCTGTACAAATACGAAACTTTTAACCGACTTGATCAACACAAAAGAAAATTCCCGAAGTCGACAAGAATTCGTAATACGGGTGAACAATAATTTAAAAAATACTCTCATTTAAGAAAAAAGGACGGATTTTCATGAAAAAATAGACACGTAAACTGTAAAAGAAAAAAATTAATTATCGCCACGAAACACATTGCAACGTCACCAGAATGTTTGTGAATACATTTGGAAATGACTTCTTAGACGCTTCCGAACTCAAAAACAATGTATCGGCTTTCGGGCTCACGAAGACTTTTTTACATGAAAACATTACTGAAGAACCTGATGAGAATGCATCAAGTAATATTGATAATATTACAGGTGGGTTACTTCGGGATCACTCAAAGTTCTACTGCAAATTTAGGGAAATAAAAGAATCCGAAATTGCTTTGTTTCAAGGTAGTTTAAATGACAAATTGGAGAAGAACCCCTACTACTGTCCAAAAGTAGTTGACGTCATTATGAATGATAAAATCCCGCTGTGGCCGCTGTGGTCAGCTGCCATTCAGCAAAAACTTGGCAACAAGTCGTTTCTTCGAGAAACCAATGCTCCGATAGAGTCGGAGTTTAACCTCCGGAAGAATATATACCATCAGAATTTGAAGAATGGAGATTACATCGACTATGTTTCTGAAGCGGAAAAATATCACGGGGAACGAATCAAGGAAGCAGTACTTAAACTTAATGTGCCAACGAAAACTTTCGAATACAAAAAAGGAAAAGTGCAACCTCAAGATGCCTCTGAAAAATGGTCAAAGAGAGCAAAGAAAAAAGCGAAGCATTTCAGCAACCCAACTACTGGGGAGAAGTCAAAAACTGACGATCCCGACGCAGGAAGTGCAGGCTGTACACAAGAGACGTGTGAAAGCGCAAGTTGGGAAATCATCGATAACGAAGGTAGACAAACTTTAAAAAATCATTGTTTAAAGGCACTTATTTAATTCAATTGTATTTAAACTTCAGATTTACATGGAGCAAATAAGCAAGAAAATGTTCCCGCCGCAACAGAAACAGATCAGCTTAAGCGAGAATCGCCAATTAAGGCTCCAGCAACTTCACCAACTTTTGGCTTCAGTAATGTCGAACGTGAATCAGCGGATTCAAAAACTGCAAAAAAGCAAACGATTCCTTCAACCTCAAGCACACCAAAACCCTGGTTAACTGATAATGGCGGCAACTTGCCTCTCTGCGTTGTCAAAGGCAACGACGGAAGCTTTACCATAAGAAGAAGAGACCTCGCAAGGGCTTTGACAGGAAATCAGTGGTTGAACAGTGACATAATTGATGCATATTTGACCATTAAGGCACAATTTTACAATCCATTTAAAGTTCACATTACACCATCAAGTTTCGTATTTCACACACTCAGTGCCAACCAATATCAAGGACAAAACAACTGGGATGGAATAGGAAAAATAGAACCACCAGTTATTCCTATTCCACATGTTAACAGATATTTCATGCACCCTTTAAATGTTCGTAATCACTGGGTATTGTTGCTTTTTGACACACAAAATCAGGCTTGCACAATATACGATTCTCTTAGGGGGCCACGTGGTTCCGCTAGCAGACTAGAACTACTTGAAGATGTCCAAAATAACGTTCTGCCAGTATTTGGGAAAAATAGTGTATCGTTTCTAAGTGCAACGTATCGTGATAGCCCATGGAGAGTGGCGTTTGACGAAAAATGTCCACTTCAGCAAGATTCACAATCATGCGGTGTCAACCTTTTGGCAAATGCAAAGTTTTTAATACTTGATCCAGAGGGCAACGCCATTCCACGATCAATTAACCCAGATAAAGCCAAACTAGTCATCCTTCAAGAAATCCTCGAAACAAGTGATGTAGGCAAGGAAATCCTGAAGGAGGCGTCAGGAGATTTTGAAAAGCTGAAAGATATTCTGATCAAGGACGTTGAAAAGGAGGACCTTACATTTGACCAGGAAAAAAATTAACAGTTAGCAAGTCCAAAAGCGATCAGAAAAGTTTTTAAAATGTAACGTGTTACTTTCTCGTTCTATGTAAAAAAAATTTAAACACATCGAGTAAACATTTTAAAACACTAATACCTTATCAAACTAAAACAGTTACGATACTTTGTACTATTTTACATTACATTATCAGTTGGAATAATAGATTATTATAGTAAATACAGTATAGCAGAATAATGCCCTTTTAAAAATTAACAAACTGTAAATAAATTCTTGACAATAAATAAATTTCCTTTATTACTCTTACTCGCCAAATAAATTTTAGTTTACGTACATCCAACGTGATGTTTCATCAAGACAACCAATCAATTATGCATAACATGAATGGGCATGCATATTTTCATACATTACCTCATAGCTTGGGACGCCGACAGGCCAGGGGACCCAAATTTTGGCTGAATGTGGGCCATGGCCCTGTGATGTTTTGTGCCCACTTTGGTGACCCGGAGCCTTATGGTTCTGGAGTTTGAGCAAGAAACCCGATTGGTTATGTATAATGGGAACGGTCTTGCATATTTTCCAAATTGCCCTCAAAGCTTGGGACGCCGACAGGCCAGGGGACCCAAATTTTGGCTGAATGTGGCCATACCCCATTCATGTTTTGTGCCCACTTTGGTGACCGGGGCCTAGTGGTCCCGAGTATGAGAAAATAAACCGATTGGTTATCTATAATGTGAAGGGCATGCATATTTTCAAACTTGCCTCATAGCTTAGGACACCGACAGGCCAGGGGACCCAAATTTTGGCTGAATGTGGGCCATGCCCCTGTGATGTTTTGTGCCCCTTTGGTGACCCGGAGCCTAATGGTTCTGGAGTTTGAGCAAGAAACCCGATTTGGTTATGTATAATGGGAACGGTCTTGCATATTCCAACTTGCCCTCAAAGCTTGGGACGCCGACAGGCCAGGCGACCCAAATTTTAACTGAATGTGAGCCATGGCCCTGTGATGTTTTGTGCCCACTTTGGTGACCCGGAGGCTAAGGGTCCTGAGTACGAGAAAGATAACCGATTGGTTATCTATAATGGAACGGGCATGCATATTTCAACTTGCCCTCAAGCTTGGGACGCCGACAGGCCAGGGGACGCCAAAATTTTAATGAACGTGGCCATGGCCTGTGATGTTTTGAGCCCCCTTTGGTGACGCGGAGCCTAAGGGTCTCCGAGTATGAGAAAGAACCCAAGATTTATGAATATTTCCTTCGAATTTTCATATTGCCCTCAAAGCTTGGACGCCGACAGGCCAGGACTCCCAAATTTTAAGGCTGACCACGAAAGAGAATAAATGGGGCACAAACATCACAAGGCAATTGCCCCAT
>LJIJ01002696.1:0-24483 GCA_001718145.1 Orchesella cincta
CTCTATTCCGGTAGAAAAGCAAGTGTTTGCCAATGCAATAGCATGCAAACCTTTTGGCTTCCTGGAAAAGTTTATATAGACCTTGGAAGCTTGTGAATTCTTTTACCTCTAATATGACACTGGATGTGATTCATCACAAATTTACAAATTTTCTAACAAACTGACAGCTGTCCAAAATGAAATCAAAACTCATTTGCAACATTTCACAAACTCCTTTAATGAACTTCCAAAAGAACAGAACGTAGACTGTGCCATCACGTCTCACGCAACCCCGTTTGTATGGAGCGCACGCGGAAGTCAATGGACAAGGATGGGTGAAGCATGGACAGGAACCGCGAGGATCATCAAGCTAAAGAATAACTCATTCATACCACATTCATTCACACTCACTTGTACTCATTACTGATAATAAATGTTACTAAAAATATAAAAAGTGTTTCCGGACCTAGTTATTGGAACGTAGTTCCGAACATCACATAGACAATATTTATAAACCAGAAATAAGAATAGTTGTAATTAAGATTTCTCTTTGAAGCCATTATCGCTTCCAGGTAACACCATCAAAAATTGATGACTGATGCAAAGACAACTATTAAAATCCACGGATTCAGGGTTAGCATGTTACAGCCTAGCTTGGTGTAAACTAATTTTTTCCCATCACAGGAGTCACGAACATAATCTTCTTCTTGAAACTTAACTCTTGCAATGTAAAACTTCCACAGTTTCCATCACAGTTTTTAGTCAGAATGTAGAATATAGCCATGATAGATTTATACAGATTTGTGGATTAATGTGAAGGTTTTGTAAGGAAGGCTTAGACAATAAAAACTTTCTCACTATTTTATCGTTATAAATGCCGTGCTTAACGGTATTACCACTGCATTTATATATTTTAAGTTTTATGTGTTTTACTGAAGCGATTCAATCATAGTTTTATATGGTACCGCTAGATTACGGAGTTAGCGTGCTTAAAACTTATGCACTTGCTTATGTTTATAAAATATAAAATACCGTTACGAACGATATCTATAACGATAAAGTAGTGAGAAAGTTTTTATTGACTAAGCCTTCCTTACAAAACCTTCACATTAATCCACAAATCTGTATAAATCGATCTGTAATTCTACATTCTGACTAAAAACTGTGATGGAAACTGTGGTAGTTTATATTGCAAGAGTTAAGTTTCAAGAAGAAGGTTATGTTCGTGACTCCTTTGGTATATAGTTTGGAAAGTGTTGCTAGTGAAGGAAAAGTTGGTTAACCTTAACTGGCTTTGAGTAAATCCTCTCCAAACGTTGGTACTGCTTATACATTGGTTACTCGTTGTGGTTTTTTTAAACATCAACCACGTAAATAGCTCACAAAAAAGTCTACTTAAGTACCAAAATCAAAGATATCAGAGTTGATTTAGATCTCCACTTATTAGTTTAGGAGGCAGTACTCTTTGACGAAGTTTCATTGAAATTTCATTGTGGGTCGAAAGAAAAGCTGTTACTTGTGTGGGGTTT
Source organism: Orchesella cincta (assembly GCA_001718145.1). Taxonomy (NCBI): domain Eukaryota; kingdom Metazoa; phylum Arthropoda; class Collembola; order Entomobryomorpha; family Orchesellidae; genus Orchesella; species Orchesella cincta. The sequence goes on from LJIJ01002696.1 coordinate 1,509, forward strand.
CATCCAATCTCTTGTATGAAGTCAGGTCAAATGAAGAGGGGTATCCAGGAAGTGAACAAATTACGAGTTGAATCGACTTCAAAGAACTGTTCAGTTCAAGTTTCAAATCAGTAGGTTTATAATGACAGGTTTAGGTCATCTTTAGCACGTGTTTTCACTGCCTTGGTTCTAATTGGGAAGGAATCTTGAGAAGAAAAATCATCTGCTAGTGGGAAACATGAGAACTGGGTGTTTTACTTTATAATGTTTCAAGGTATTTAAAAGATTACGTGGACATCATAAACACATTTGAAAAGTAAGTAGTAATGCCACATGGAAGAAAATTTGGGATTGGGATAAAATGATGGTAATAAACAATTAGGTTTGTCTTTAGAAAAAGAAAAATGAGTGAAGAGCTTCATTTCAATAGAGGATAAGATATATACTACAATCTACAGTATATCCTTGGTTTAATACTTATTCTAGTCATTGTTGTGACCGTCTGGATAATATACGTTTCGAGAAGTCTGTCGCTAACAACATACTAGTGTGCAAAAATCGTTCTAGTTTTGCTACCAAAAAATAACTAACCTTAACGTGATAATTAACAAACCATGTGGTTGTTCAAAATACGAATTTTTCTTGGACTGTGTACTAATATTTACCTCGATGGTAACATAATCATACATATTTTTATATCAGAACATATTTACTAATCTAAGTTCTCTTCTGTGAACTAAAATGGGTCATATGGAAAATATATTGTCTGCACACAAAAATGATTAGTTAATTGATTGCCAGAATAGAGAAGGAGTAAATTTGAACACGATTGCATGATTTTTTTTTCAAACGCATTTTGAAGAGGAGGAGAAAATTTGACTCCGTTTCAAATGCGTTACGTCAACGTTACTGATCGTAATTATAACAAGTGGAATAATTCCTCTAATGAGAAAAGTGCAACAGCATTTCTATTCAAGTTGGGCACTAAAAATTCTTGAAATTATATGGACCCTAATTCAACTTCATACAATGGTGTTGCCCATTAAAAAGGCAGTCAAACCCCCACAATTATATTTACAGCGCTTTGATTTTTTCGATAGTAATTTCAGAAGAATTTCACACCGACAGAGTTTCCTACTGGAATGAAAGTTCTCTGAGAAAAGCAGGTTTTCCTATCATTAAGTGTTGCATATCACTTGTTACCATATTGTATTGCTGTTTTTTTGGGTTGTGAACCAGAAACGTGTCATTTCCGTTAATTATTATTTTTTAATGTCCTTGATTTTCCTGAATTTTTTATGTATTCGTAGAATGGGAAAATATACGTAAAAAGTATTTTAAAATCAAAGCAGGAAAACGGGGTTGGAACCTGTCGAGCTTACAAATTTCTATGTTAGCAAGCTGTAATGTGTGGGTGTACAACGTGAAATTTGGAGACTGCACTGAAAGCAGCAAATAGCCATGAAACAAGGTTTTACGCTGTAAAAACAACATAGCTCCTCGGAAGCGAGCATTTAAAATGCAATGAAAGACGTGAAAAAAATTCGCTGCTAGAGAAGTTTACTTGAACCACCATAAAAATGAAATGATGAGTTTTAAAAAGTACTTCTACATGAGAATTTTCATTTTGTGGAGGGTAAAAGGAGCTCAATTCCTCTCCAGGTCGACCTTTCAACAAAAACAAGCACCAAAAATTTACTGAGAACTCGTGGGATGAAAAAACTGACTCAACTAGTTGGCTTTTTAGCTCAACGAAAGCGGTTACTACTGATGTGTACCTAAACCCGCTATTCCAGATGGCTACTGAGAAAAAGGAACACTGCCTTTCACATCGCTACAAGTACCGTACGGCTGACTGGAACAAAAAGAAGCAACAAGCAACGCAGTACATCTACATACATAGAAAAGGATGAGAAATCCATTCTGCGCTCAGTCTGTAGTCACAAGTTCAGGAGAAAGCACACCACTCAACCAAGACATCCACATCAACTTTAACAAAAATCCAAACTTCTCTCCATATCGAACTTTTTTAAACTGTGATACGAATTAAAACGTTACAATAAAATTTCCTTGACATGGAAGATTAAATTTTTATACGGGTTTTGTGACATGGATCCGAGCTTCGAGACAGACTTGGGTAAAGCCAGAGCAGCGTTTGAAGCTGCATTACGAGAGAATCTATTTCTAAACTCATCATCCGTGCTACCTGAAGTAAATGATGATATTGAAGTGTCGTTATTGCATCTTGTGGAAAAAATAAAAACAGTGGGAGTAACAGAACTTTTTAAAAAGTTGAGTGCCAACTCCAGAAATTGTGTGATTGCTTACATGGTCATGTTTTTGATTGGTGCTCCTGGAAACCTCTACGTGGTTTTCTCAGTGGGTTGGCAACTGTGGAAAAGGCGATTCAAGCGTTCTTCAAGAATCAAACTGCTAATTTGGCATTTAGCATTATCCGATTTGTTGGTGACCGTTGTAGTGATTCCTGTTGAAATATTTGGCGACTCACAATCAAGTGTATGGAGGAAACTGGTTGTGCAAATCCATTCAATTTGTAAGGGCTTTCGGATTGTACTTGAGCTCAATGGTGATAATTTGCATTAGTGTGGACAGATTGTGTGCAATTGTGTTTCCAATGAAATCTCTTGGGGGAATGAGACGTATCCACAAAATGCTGTTTGCTGCATGGACATTCTCCATTATATTTGCGTGTCCGCAGGCAAGTTTTTTCAGTAAAAACTTATTTGGCATTTCCTGTTTTAATTTAGTTTCTTATCTGGTTATTTTCAGATTGTCGTGTTTAGTGTAAAGAGACACCCGCTGCATCCATCATTCCAGTTTTGCACTAATTCTCATTATTTCACCACGTTTGACATGGAGATTCTGTACAACTTGTTGTCACTCGTGGTTATGTACTTTGCTCCTGTGGTGTTCATCGTAGTTACTTATACAGTGGTTTTTTGCAGCATTTCAAAAAAGAGCACGGAACAACGGCATCAAAATAGAAGTAAGTAGTATTTTATCTCGGTTGCCTTAATTCAGGAAAAATATATAATTTCAATTCTTCAGGTACTTCTAAATCGAAAATCCAATTCCTTGCATGTTAAAAAATTGATTATGACTAAAAATTAAAGAAGTTAACAAATCAAATGAATAATTTTTCATCAGAGCAACAGCTTAATAACAACAATATGCGACAGAGTGGAAATGCTTCTCAAATGACGAGAGCAAAAAACAAAGCAAAGTGGATCTCTATGCTGATCTTAACAGTTTTTCTGGTGTGCTGGACACCTTTTGTGGTAATGAGTTTATGGTAAGTATTGCGCATAATTCAAAATTGAATTTCATTTACATAGGTCATTCCCGAGCGTTATTTTGAAATGAAGTTTTTGTTTCCTTTCTGTTTCAGGTACATGTTCGATTACGAAACTGCAGAGCAGTATGTTGATCCACGAGTTCGGGAAGCACTCTTTGTGACAGCCGTCTCCAACTCTTGTCTCAACCCAATCATATATGGCAGCTACTTGAAGAGATGCTTCAGATGCGTATTTCTCTGTGGATGTCCCAGAGTTCTTGGGAACCCTCAGTTATCGTTGGTTCTACTGCTACTCCTGCAACAAGTCATCATCATAATGTTTTGAATAGCAGCTTAGAAATTGGCATCGCTGGAAGAAGTGTATAAGTTGAGACTTATCCTTATTTAGTGAGAATTATCAGCGCGGTTTAATTATCTTGTTTAAACGAGATTTACATCAAAAATGGACAGAAACAAGAAATTTCTTTTTTCCAGTGTGAAAAGCCCATGACTACCTTGATTCGGGATTTCGAGAGTTTTTGGGACCGTAAAATACGATCGAATTATTTGAGCAAAAAATCGATAATATCCAAACTATTTTAAATGTTGTAACAAACTTTTTCATGAGTTACTGAACAAGTTTGAAATAATTTAAGAATCTGTGATTGTATTAAATGAAAACTTTTAATAATTAGTTCACTTCTTTAAAGTCTAATGAAAGCGACCATCTGTTAATAGTTTTTATTAAAAACTCATATCGCCCCTAATAAATCAAGTGTATTATATTATCTTCCAAAGTTCTGCACATTATTAAAACGTATTAAGAAAGTTGTGCAAACAAGGACAAATACGAAACTAACATTATTATAAGCTAATGGTAAACTTGAGTTGAAGAAGCTGTCTCCTCTGTCACATTTTCAGATTTTATTTCAAGGCTCACAAGTTTGTACAGCATTTCAATAAAAGTGAAGTTGTGAATACGCTGTCTTCCAGGAAAAGCTAGACGTTTCATACCGTAAATGAAGGAAGGGTAGATAAACCCCACACAAAGTGAGAGCACTTTGTTTCAACTGAAGCGTAGGTAAGATCTCCAGCGGAGTAGAATTTCAATTAGAACTCCCAAGTTTGTTTTGAGTTCTACAGCATTTAAATCAATTAGGCGAAGCAGTTGGGGTAGATAACGATAATTGCAAGGGGTATTTCCGTTTACGAACCGAAGTGAAAACTTATTTGCAATTCAATTTAAGAACAACTCAAAGGGAAGGGTACACACTATCCGGTTTCTAATTACTTCTTAGTATTAGTTTATTAATTTTCAAGTTAGAAACCAATTTTCATTAACATACATTAACAAGCTCCAAATGATTGTTGTCAACAGACTGTTTCTATTTTTTCAGAACAATAGATTTCGTTGAGTTTGATTTATTTTAACATGCTGTTGAAATTACCTGCGTGAAAACGTCATACTAGAATAATCCAACACTACGCAAGGTATGGTCGTATGGTTGTTATCTGGATAATAATGTGAAGTTGCATTTTATTACCGGCTCGTTGCGTTTGACCTTGTGTCTGAGTTGGGCAATAAAAGGTTAGCAGACACGCGAGTAAATTTGTGTGACAAACCAACCTATGAGTTTGGTATATCTGCTTTATACTTTGGTTGCAAGTGTTTGCCTGGTGAACCATGTAATTTGTAGATACACAAATGCACTATCACTCGCTTGAATAAGAAAGTAAAAACACACGAGTAACCATGCAAAACACTTGCATATAAACCTTCGCAGGCAACCCTACAAGCTACGTATTGTAATCTTGCGCGTTTTGCTAATTTTTCTGATTTATGTTTCATCTCCGAATAACATTCTCAGCTGAAATAATTGGTAAAAGGTAGAATTAATACGAAAAATATACCAACTGCATTGATAATACCCATGTTATGCAAAGATAGTTATTATATAGAATAAAAAGGAAACCTTGTCTTGCATTAAAATGACAATGGGGCTCTTGCATTTGAAACCAAGCTTAGTTCACAGCTAAGTTGCTGTAAAGTTTCTCCCAAGCTTAGGGTATGGTAATAATTGACCTTTAAATGTTTTCCAAAAAGTGCTCATAACGTATTATGGTTTACTACAGTATTTGGCTACGTTCCAAAAGTGTTCTGGGCTACAAAAGTTTCAGCGGGAAATGGCATATTAATGCAGCATTTTTCCGGGCTGTAGTCCAAAATCAAAACGGATTTTGTACTTAAAATGAGAACAAAATATCGATCAACCTTTAGATACCACGCTGTCCATTTCAAACTCAGCCAAAAATCTCTGGATCATTATAAAAATGCAAAAACTACAATAAAAAGTTGACGCGACAAAACTCTCAACAAAATTGTGGTTTGCAATGACTTAAAAGCAAACGCAAGTAGTAGTGTTTTTAGATGTATCTTTTATGAATTGTGTTACATATTATGGAGAATAGTTCACTAGGTTGATCAGTAAAAGCGGATCGTGAACGCTAGTCTATTCGCTGCAAATAATAAAAACGGCATGTTTCACACGTGCATAAGTATGTCAATTACAAAGAACTGTTGTATAAGCTTTTAAGCTGTGACAGGCAATCACCGAGAATGTAAAAGGAGAACGCTTCTGCAGCTCAAATTTCCAACTTTTAGGTACACTTTAATTATAGCTCCTTTTATGTTGTGCATTTTACCAAGTAATGAAGCACCTTTTGTGCACATATATCAAACCTGCAAAAGCCACAGATTCATGATGATTAAATACGGAATATTGCGTTGATAAATTGCACTCATCTGACTTTCTGTAGAAATCCGTGTTCAGAAAACTAATGAAATTATGTCTCTCAGCTCCATACAATGTCGTTACTGCATAAGAGTCTCCAATCAATCTACATTTACGTGTCCAAAACGCTTTTTGGGTTTGCTTTAGTTTTTCGACAAGCATATTCATGACACCGGAACTTGCTAGTAATACGATACCATGACAGCCATTCATCCAAGGACTTTTTTAATTGACAGCTCTCATTCTCGTTGATACTAACATTTTCGCTTGACGTGATTTCTAACTTGTCGGTAAAAAGAAAGACTAAAAAGGAGGCTGTGATGAAACGGGGTAATAAAGTCACGTTAAGGTGAGCCTTGATTGGTTGGCAGTATTTTGTTTTAAAAAACAAGTCTTTGAACGCTACACCTAGACATCATTTCGACTGCACAAAAACGAACATTAAGAAATTTCAATTTTTTTGTGTCATATCAGTCCATAAAAAATTTAAAAGCCTCGGATTCTATGAATTGAATAACAGGCTATTAAAACTTGAAAGGTAGGAAACCTTCTATGAAACATTTCAGCCTTCAAAGAAAAAACGTCACGTTGTTACGGCATTTTGTTGGCCCAGTGTTTTATAATAAAAAGGACTGCTATATTGAAACATGTTAATGGGGTTAATTTAATTGGAAAAATTGAGATTGAAAAAAGACTGAATTGTAGTTTTTGGCTAACAAACAAACAAAACTATTATGCTCTAATGATCATTTGATCACAACCTAAATAACAAAACGCGGAGAATGTTAAGAAAGTTTTTTATTAAGTTATAAATGTCTGAAAAGAAAACTGAAACTTTCTTGAGAAATATACATAGAGTCAGAATAGAAAGCTGTGGACGTAAAAAAGGAAACTCAAGCCTAGTTTATTTACCAGTTGCATTGTGCGACCTTCTCCAAAAGTATGATTTGCTTGACATACCCGAACCAGCATTTTTGGCAGAGGCTAATCCAATTTTGTTAAGCTAGACTTAAAAAACAATGTTATAACTCTGTGCAACGGAATATTTCTTAATACAGAAAGTTGCATTTTTACCCCAATAAAAAAACTTCCGAAATGTTGGTTAACGACAGCACTTGTGCGTCCAGATAAATTATTTGTCAACTGCTAATAATTTCTTTAATATGGGCTGGGTAACCGATGTAAAAAGTATCTCATACTTTTAAAAGTTAAGGAGCAATGGTTGAGCGTACAATCAGCACGCTAACTGTGTCCATTTCTGGGAACAAAGGAGTACATATCATATCGTAAATGTATGATAAAATGTGAAAGTCACTAAAAAGACTTTTTATGAGAGCGGGAAAACCGCAGCAACGGAAAGATAATAGAAATGCCAACTCAAACTTACAAAGACAACTAATTTTTAAGTTCCCGTACGATATTGGACGTCTTCCCAGTAATATAATATGTAAATTCATAGATTAAACGAGTTTCATTATATTCTTGAAGCAAAACCCGTATTGAAATTTTTTAATTATATACGTTTGACCTCAAACATTAAATAAATGGGCACATTTTTTAGATTGCAGCTACTTATTGAATGAAAACTTGGTAACGTCAACTTACATTTCGGGAGAACGAAATAATTTCTCATAGTAACTTTGAAAAGAAATTAACAACTGGGATTTACCTAAAACGAATTCAGGTTTTATGCTCGACTATGAAAGCTTGAAGAGATTGGTAAACGCTCAAACAATTGGGGAAATCCACAAAAAAGCAAAAGTCTGATAAAACAATTTTAATCAAACAGTTCTGAAATGAATCTTAATATGATGCTGTTGGCAGAAGGCTTAAGGGAAACAAGCGAGTTCCTTAAATTAGATATTTTTAGCGAGTGAAAATAATTTGGTTTTTATGAGCTTGAAAGAGCTAGAAAACTTATAAAAGTTTTTAAGAACGTTGAGAAATTCAAGGAATGAATTAGGATAATAGTCTGGATGGCGTGTACTAAGTTATTGCGTAAAGCCGTGATTAATCGGTTTGGTTAGACTTAAGTCTAAATGATTCTCTTGGAAGAGAAAAGTTTGTATCGCAATGAAATAAAGTGTAGCCTAATTCGGCTAATCGACTTACCTCCTTACATTGTGTGTCACAATTACAAATGTGGTTGTTCACACAATTTATCAAAATAGTTACTCTACGAATATAATTCGTCGTTGTTCAATTGTTTTCGTTTCTATTAGTAGAGATTGGTTAATTCCCGTAGGTATAATTATCTTGACATCTTCTCTGTTTTTACTCTCTCTTGAGTGACGAATAATTTCAATCTTGTGTAAAGGAAAAAGACTTTGGGTTATTTGCAGCAATGTCTTTATCTATGGTATTACGTGAATTTGGGCTAACTCAATTTGTATTAAATGAGTCAGCTTTTCCTTTGGATGGACAAAGATTTTAGGGATAGCTCATTTGTAACACTCTTAACAAAAGGAATGCGCGAAGAACAGTGAGAGTCAAGCACAAAATTATTGTTCGCGTTTCTTGAGTTACTTCCTGAGGGAGAAGATAGAGGCCCATTATCCCCGTTCGGTTTTTGCGTGTAACATGGGAGCGAGGGAAAATCATGGATATATGCAAAATGGATAGGTGAAGGCTCAGTTCCCATATGTCTAACATAAAACTTTTTCAGAGTGGCGCACAAGAAGTTTGGTGGAGGGCATTGCGGTCGAGTCCGCGCGTCTGCCCCTTGCTAAATAACTCAAAATGAGACATAACAGGCGTTTAATTATTTGCATATTTATTCGAGAAGACCCCTTGCAACTCCACTACTCGGCAGTTGAAGCGTGGTCCACCCCGCTCTTTTAACTCTAGAAAACGTTACGTTAATAGTCCTACGACTTGAAGCATCACAAACAGCTTGATGCGTAGCCCACACAGAAAAAAAAAATTATTTTTCCTAAATAGAAATACGTTCAGAGAAGAGCACTCTTCCGAGCTTCAGTTTCCATTCAGCCACTTAAAAGGAAAAGCAATATGTACCAGGAGAGAGCGCAAACCGTTTGGTTTTACGGACAAACGATCTTCGTGTTTTTTTGTAACGATTGGTCCTTGCCAGCTGATTTAATAGTTTTACTATCTCCAAAGATAATTTTGAAAGGTTATTCTTTTAATTTGAGATTGATTCGAATAACACAATGGCCATTGAATCTAAAGTTACTAGAAAATGTAATTATTTTTGGATAAATAATTATAATAAAAAGAAAAAGAAAACCATCTTATCCAATTGGCATTCTTTACTACAATGGATATGATCATGTACATTGTATAGTAATTGTAGGTTTTTAGCTTTTTCCAACTCCTGTCCAAAATTCAATTTTCTACAAAAATGCTTGTGTGTTTTTACGGAGCAGAGTAGTGCTTTCAGGCTCTAGTCTTCTGTGAACAACATGAGCACAGTTAATGTGGGGGGTGTTGAAAGATACTAGGAGTGAACCATGTGCGGTTTGAGAGTATACATATTACACAGATCTAAGCTTCCAACCCCGCAAAATATTATTGGTAAGCCTTATATAAGTTGTGACGTTATACAAACAACCTGTGAAAAGTTTTTCACTAACTTTATTTGTAACAGTGGTGCTGCATGCTAGCTTATGGCGCGCATTACCTTCGTAGTTATATAACTGCGTCGGAATTCGGAGAAAACTCGCAAGAGTAAACTACCGTGCATATAGATTTAATAGAAGGCCCACTTGCTTGGCTGATTGAGCGTAAAGCTTTGTTTCATTTCGAAACGGTTCGGGATTTCAGACTCAATTTAGGACCCTCACCTTCCAAGTATTATAAGGGAGCACAAATAAATCGAATCTAACTCACAGTTACTTTTGTGAAAAAAGAGGCTCATCACGTCGTTAAATAGATCAGCTGGTATGACATTCAATCCTTGACAATGTAGAATCTCCTCTCAAGAAGAGAAAAGTAAAATCACGTGGAAACTATACTAATTGCAAGCTATTGCTCTTTATTGATCGCTGCACGTAGGAATGAAGAGACGGTGAGTTGGTAAGCGTTTGTTCAAAGCATGTTGAAGCACTGGCTCAAAAAAAGTAAATAAACATATATTTTGGGCATTGCTGGCAAATGGATACCGTGAGACAGAATTAACCATTTATTTCTCGTCTGATTTAGATACGAAATATGAAACAACAGGTTGTTTGCCAGTTTGAAAATAAACTTTTGTTCATACTCCATGATTATTGACTGCGAAAAAAACCTCAAAAATTCTCGATATTTTAGAAGGTTTGACATCCGATTGCCTAAAAATACATAAAATTGCATGTAATATTGTTTCAAATTGTGTATTCAACGAAGCGAAACGAAATGAAGAAAGTAGAAGGTAATAAATTTTACTTCAATCACGTAGTCCTTGATAATCCTCCTTTTCTGAAATTGAGTTTATTGCCAGTCAATTTTTACAACCTTGGAAATACGGTTATGTTATGTAAAATGATGTGATTTTCCTTTGCACACCCGTTGAACTAATGCTCAAAGACAAATTTGGATAAAATACGGAGACAGTCTGGAAAAACAGATACTTCGGTAGTATCGGCATTGAGTTTAGACGAAAGTTTGATAGGTTTTCCAATTTTGGTACGCTCGCCAAAGAAAACCAACAGACAGTCTTAAAAGGAGAATGAAGGTAATAAAAACAAATTGCATTTGTCAGTATTTGAGTAAAATATACCGTGATCGTGAATACGTTTGATTATGACAGAAATTGTGAAATATTTCATTTAACATTTTCTGTGGTTATCTGTGAAACGTGCTTTTCAAAGTTATGATTTTCATAATAATCAAACATAGAAGCGGGTTACTGGTAAAATGCGAAAATGCAAATTTGAAATCTTTTGGTATCATATTTTGATCACTTTTTTATCACTGCACAGACAGCTACAAACGCAGAATTTTCTTAACAGAATGATATCAATATATTGGCAACATTTCAATACATTTTATTTTGGTAACACTCCGTTTTTATGCAACACTTCGCAAATCCATTGTAATTTATTTCTATCCACTCATTCTCTGTTGGCGATCATTCTCTGTCTGGTCGAGTTTCCACCGGTCAAATATCAGCACCACTCCACATTTCTCTAAAAATTGTATCAGTCAAAGAAATGTGTGATTTTATTTTAGTATTACGTTATCAAATTCGAAGCGACTTTTCACATGTGTCACATTTTGCATTGACGCGAAAAAAAATCTCTGGAAGTAAAAGCTATAATCCAAACTTTCAATCTACGTTTATAAGCTCCCATTCACATATTCTTGCCTGCCAAAACCCATCTAGAGTTAATTCATTCTCTCAGTGTTATAAAATTTACACATAATGGAAAGAAAATAACGTTAAAATTACAAAAAAATAAAAGCTCATCAAAATCGAGTGAAATTCTATTTCGGTTTATTCCCCGAAAACACCTAGTCGTTTCGTGTAGTAAATAAAATCCACGAAACTCACAAAAAGTAAAAGCTTTTCCGATAATTTTTTTTGAACAGGATTGCTATAATACCGGCAATGTCTGACAAACAACTGGATACAAGTGAATCCCAAAATTAGATTTCAAAATCGATAAAGGCTTATTCAATCCGTTTAAGCACACCAAAGATCAAGCGTAAAGTACAACAAACATGTATCTTTAAAGCACGCAAAATATAGTTCGAAATGATTCGCATTCCAAGGAAAAAAGGGAGAACAATTTTTTTGTTATTATTATACTCAGTATGAGGTTGAATGGGATTAGAGGAGGGAATCGCATCCATGTCAAGTTGCAGCAATGATCACGTTTCGTCTTATGATTTCTAAATCCTGGAGACGTTCTAAAATCCGTTATACGTATAGCACAGTAGTATTGCTTCTTCCAGTGAATTCCAATGATAAAATGAATAAACCATTAACAACAGTTTGTTCAACGTAAAATGAATCTCTACAAACTCAGATGCGAAGGATGCAAAGCAAACTTTAGACGAAAGAAAAAAATCAAATAGCTTACAATCACAGCAAATAATCTGGAAAATGACCTGTATTTGCTCTTGTCTATTTCTGAAAGAACTTTAATTCGAACGAAGAAAAAAGGAAAAAGATTGAATATTTTCCATTGGTTCAAAAATTCCTTCGAGCATCAACTTTCTCCATCGGTGAGTCCAACGTTTCTTTAGAATGTGTTTAAGTGTTTATTTCATACAGTCAGGTTTTCACCTGGCTTCACATTTAATTTTACCTTCTTTAAAAATGTAGCCTATTATTCCTCAATGCGCATTAATGCGTTGTTGATGTGGTGCCAGCATGCTCTGACAATAATTATGGATACCCTTTGTTCAAGGCAAAGCTTACCTGATATCAAGAATTACGGAATGTCTTGTTTTTCAGCTTTACTGCAAAATATTGTACTCAGCCTTTTGTCAAAAAACATTGAATTTCTGCTGACAACAATATTAGTCATTTTTCTTTCAATTCCAAAGTGCGCCCGTCCAGTGGATAGTGGAAATTTCCACCCCGGAAGAAATGGAAATTTCCACCAAACTGAGGGTGGATAAAACGGACAGATTGGACAAAAGTGGACAAAAGGGGATTTGCATGCGATTTTGATAACAAAATGCAATATAAACTTTAGCTACGTATTTTAAACGTTCCTAGAGCCATATTTGCAGTATTTTGTGACCCAGCAATTGGCATTTCGTGTCTCCATTAAGTACGCCATACATATGATACAATGTAACGCTCTCCTGCAGTGAACTTTGCCTGCGGGAATTATTAATACGAGCCAATATGTTAAAAATTCTATCATTTAAGTTCAATATTAACTATATTATGTCTGATGAATCAATTTCCATGTTAATCTTAAGTTCCTACTCATTTTCATCGTCTGGATTAGTTAACTACTGTAGACGTCTTCTCTCAGGTTTTACATGGGATCTATATGGAAGAATTCAAAAGGCCTCCTCTGTCAGACACTGTCCATTCGTCCATTTTGACCCTTTCTTTCCGTTTGTCATTCGTTACTGTACCGTCCACCCAAAAAGGGGTGGAAAATGGACAAAGGGCGCACACTGTTCAATTCTGAATCAATATTTGTTTGGGTGGATGAACAGTAATCTTGACAACTGCGGGTATGCCCATGACAGTATCAAATTAGTTTTACTGGAAAAATTCCAGAGATGAAGCAGTAATGCCGATAGCTCGTTGATGTCATAGACGTTTTGATGAGAGCCAAATGTGTCGAGCTAATGAATTTGGCAATTTTTGTGAAATTCATTGCAACTCTGCTGCCTATAGTTTTCCAAGAGCCACACACAACTTACCACAACAAAATTTACGAATCAAATAAAGGAATCAGATTATGAATGCCACCCCACGTCGCCATTTTCTCTATCTTGTGGTTGAGACACATTTCTACTCCTTGGAAGAAACGCTGCTACCAGATCTATTTCCAAAATTATAATAATATTTTCTTCAATCGGCATCTTTCATCGTAGAAAAAGGTCGGAAAATGTTAACAGGGAGAAAGCTTGATGTAATAATACATAGATTTGCGTTTCGCCCTTTCGTAGCCTTTTTCTATTTGTATGTGTATTTCTACATGTTATAACTACGAATGCTTCCTGGAACCCAGCAGTGCGGATTTAGCTCCGTTGTGCAAAATAACGATTCGCAAGAAACGTTTCAGATTTTGCTCCACCTCCGATTGAAAACTTTAATTTATTTGAATGACTTCTATTGACAGTTTCAATCACACAAGCAGTTCTTCTTTCTCGTTTGCACTTAAAAAATAAATCACTTTGTCTTGCTAATAAAACAATACATTTCCCATTGGAATGAGAAAATGGCATCCCATCACTTTGGTTTGTATAAGCAACCATGACTTAACAATCGTTAATGCTGCACAGATGGCATGTCAAATAACAAGACCACAAACAAGGATTTATTACACGCTTCACTTTATCTCTCCGTCTCGTAATTCAAAAGCCATTTCTAAGTTTAGAATGTAGCAGAATGCAATTTTGAAGAATAGATTGGAGTAGTTGACATCTCAAGGACACATTGAGCGAAGCGCTTTCACTTTTGAGGTTTCTTGTGTGTTCAAAGTACAACGTAGTCTTTCCCTGATGAAAGCATATTAGTGTTTGGCTGACAATCAATAGGAGACCATAATCTGATCAAGTTAAAAGAAAAAGAGAAAAAAGATCCGAAAATATTGCGAGCAAACAAGCTCGTGGTTTCTGTGGTCAGGAAAAGTTAGATCCCTAATATTGATCTTATTCCTTATTCATCTTGATCTTCTCATCTTTTACTAATACTCATAGTCAGAATCGTTCTTCTCATCTTTTTCCGTCTTTTGTTCAGAAATCCTAATCCTTTAATTTTTTTACAACAACAACCTAAATTACATAAGAGGACCTTTTTTCAATATCGGAGCCATATTTCCAAACACCTTTTCTATTTCTTTTGTATATTGACCATGTAATATACAGCAAAATTGTAAAACATTGACCTGTGTCACACTGTTACTTTCTTCTTTCACAAACTTTCTTCTTTCTTTACTGTTCTCTTCTCTACTTTCTTTTTCCGAAGAAAACAAATTCGGTCTGGTTTGGTTATTATGAACTTACCTTGGAAAGTGGTCCAGACATGTAACATGTAAGAAAACTCTTAAAAGTTTAAGTTTCAAAACACTTAGCTCGTCATGATGGCTCCCATTATTTGCACGTGCTTTTGAACAGCAGGATTGTGCAACGACTTGATTCACTTACAAGGAGAAACTTTTAACAATCTAATTTTTAATAGGCTGTGTGCTTAGATTTCATTACACTTACCAGTTAAGTCAGTCGTGCCCTTTTAGATTCTAGGAAATTACCTTCTGTTTTTCTTCTCTTATTACAATTGCCCACTGAAGAATCGTTCCTCATTAGTAGAGTAAGCAGCATCTCCGTATTGTCAGCAATCCATTGTCATTTTACGGTTTCTTTCATACATATGTATGAAAACTATTGTATGTATGACTAATGTATGACTTTTTTCTATCTGAAACGTTAAAAGGAAAAACAATAATGATATGAAAAGAAGCTTTATGAACCCTACGTGAAGAAAAAGCTTCAAATTTCCCACAACTTTGCAGTCCTACGTTTTATTGTGCAAGAACGTGTATTGTCGGATGATATTTTCTACTACTCATGGATATCTCTTCATTTTAGTTTTTATTCTACGTGCATTAATATATATACGTAAAAATTTATTTGAAAGTGGTCATTTGACTCTCACGTGTTTCCACTGAGCTCCTAGTTTCTAGGTAGAGCCATCTATTTGCAGTTCTGCAGTGGCTTTGGCTTTTTGGTTTGTATTTCACGAATAAGAAGGTATGCAAGATTTAACATTATGGTCCATTCCATTTCAGTTTAAAGAAGTGCTGGGTAAAAACAATTTACTTAAACTTAAACTGACGGAATCAGAAATAAATTTGCGTCCTAAAACAGATTGGATATGACAAAGATAACTTTTTGTTCGTTTTTATTTTGCTCAGAAAAAGAATCATTTGAAAGAAGTGGAACCTAGTGCACCTTTTTATGTCGTTCTTCCGAACCCAAAATGTATGAACAATGCTTGAAATGGTCCAGTTCAATTTAATAAATTCTATCTTAATAATAAATTTCAATAAGCATAAGTCCGACAACGTTTTTAGCATCATTTAAATAATAATTATTGAAATGTTGCTAGGACAATTAATAGTTGGCACTAGTTTTCCTACCTTAAAATATTTTTTATTGATAGATATAATAATTCAATGAAATAAACCGGGCAAGCCCGATGGAAAGAAGTGGTGCATTAGAGGTTTGGAAAATATGACGCTGAACGTAGATGATGAACGTAAAGTAAACGTATTAGCGATGGAAAGCTTTTAACTAATTTGGAACTGTATGCGCACTCAGATATAGCCATATTGGCAAAAAACGTCACAAAGTTTTCAAAAGTCACGGCTGAACTGATGGTAGAAGATTTTGATTAAACGAGTAAAGGAACGTATTTTTGAAAACAGCAAAAAATATAAGAGTAGAGTAGAAAAATGGTTATCTATTTCAGGTGTAAATTGTCAGGTCCCGATTTATCAATTGTTATACTACAATCTCGTAGCCTCCTCAATTATCACTTCCCACTACTATTGTGGTTTCCCCAAACGATTATGGTGTTTTTAAGTTGCGCGGTTTGTAATGTGGGAATTCTGAGACTTTGTTACAACATATAAAGGAATGTACTTAAATTACGTACGAATAACGTAAAAGTTTAGTGACAGACAAAGTGATTCTTATAAAGTGCTGCACCCACTCAATAAAGTGTAATTTGATAACTTTTGTAGCTTACATTATATTATTTACTCATAAACCTTTCTACTATGAGGTAGCATCAAACTACAGAGAAATGGAGTTTAGACTTACGTCCAATTCTTGTTAAAACATTGAACTTTGTGACTACGTAAACTTTTATATTAAATTTGGAACCATGCCTGTTTAGTTAGCTCCCAGTTTGGAGAAAGCAGAGACAGCTCCCGCATTGCAAAATTGGTAGGCGCGTCGTGTATTATGTTTGGATGAATAAATAAACTGAATGCTAGTGTTGCGTGTTTATTGCTTTGTTGCTTGCTATGAAAGAAGCCTGGTTATGAAATGTGTGAAGCTTGATTCATTAATATTTTTCTGCATGAATGCACGCTGCCAAAAGTTTGAGAGCATGATTAAGTTAAATTCATGTATCAACCTGGTTTTCAATCTGGTAATAATGCAGATTCCGTGATTAGTATGTTTTTCCAACAATTCGGATTCTAAAACAGTTGCGTTACTTTAAACCGTCTCAAAGTTTAGATCCACTTCACAATTACCCCGAACAAAAATAAGACAGCACAAATTATCATTCGTTGGCAGCGAGTGGTGTGAAGAAGAAAAGCTTCCTATTTAGAAAGTGACGAACTGAGCTGGCCGAGTGTGTTCTCCTTGTTTCTCTTGTGGTTTGCATTACATTGTTCCTTGCTTTAGTGGGCTTTGATTAAAGAAATTATTCATTCTTTCGCGGTACAAGAGTAAATCCTATGAAAACAGGTAAACTTCTTGAATATGAGCTTGTATGTTTCGAGTATATCATAAATAAAATGTGTGCTTCTTTAATGTATCTCAACATTTACAAATATTACGATTTATTACAACAAAACTAAAATGTAATACACTTTACTGGACTTGAATAATATCAGAGATAGAAAATAAGTTCACTGAATTTTAGGTCCCACGATGGTTGAGTATCTGGCGTGCCTGCACGCCTCACTGAAAACTAAATCCTTCAAAACTAGGTCGGCGTGATGTTGATAGGACTAGCTAACAAAATTATGTCGCTATCCTTATTTACTTAAAAAATGTGAAATTTTTACCTGAATAAATTTTATCAGCCCGATTGTCATTAGAAATACACAGCTTATCTTATACAAGGGTATCCTTTACAGAACATTTTGGGTCAGGGGCTTTTAAGATAATGCTGCTATTTATAATATGATGATTAAATGTTGCAGGAGTGGCTGATGAAGCTGCAGTAACGGAAGGATTTCAAAGAACTTGTGGACATCCGCAGAGAAAAATGCATCTGAAGCATCGTTTCAAATAGTGCCGTAATGATTGGGTCAGCAGGCGTTTGAGACGGCAGTCACAAAAAGGGCTTCACGAATTCTGGGGTCGACGAGTCGCTCCTGGGAAAGAACCTGACAATTTCGGACGCATTTTAATTAAGTACGACAAATAGGACGTGTTTATGATGGAACGAATTGATTACCTGAATTTTGATAGCGTTCTTTGCTGCCTTTTCTTGAAATGCTGCGGAACATCAAGGTATACGTAACCATGATAACCATCAGCGGTGCAAAGTACATTACCACGAATAAAAGTAAGTTGTACAAAATCTCCATATCAAAAGTGGTAAAATAGTTTGAATTTGTACAAAACCGGAATGTAGGATTTAAGGGATGCTTCTGGACGCTGAACACGACAATCTGAAAATTTGGAAAATGAGTATTATTGTTTAGAAGGAAGCAAATTTTACTTGAAATATTGTGCTTAAAAAGTAAAGCCGGCCTTGAATTTTTACAAACGGTCGAAAATGTCAGCTGGGGACTCGGTAAGTGAATCTACACACAAAATTTCAGTGTGTAAATCGTGTTCCTTAGAATCATTTTCTGGCTCTCCTTGTACAAGAGTTGTATGTTACCCCAGTTTATATTAGTGGCCTTCGACTTCATTTTTTAGTCCTTCTATTAAGCACAGATAATCTTTCGTTTGGAGACAGTAAATTTAAAATGGTCGAAATGGTTTGAAATTACTGTTGTAGGTTTGTAAACATACATTTCAAACTATCTCGTAGAATATATTATACTTTTAGTTGAGCATAATCAACTGTCGTATTTTGTACTGGAAAGTATATAATTTTAAGGTGAGTTTCTTGGCAATGCTGCAAAGTATTAATTTAACCTTGATATTTTAACGCATTAAATTTAAACCTGACGCATGAAGGGATACTGCAAATGCACAATGTCGTTGAATCCAACATTTTGTCTCATAGGCTTCTTGAGGGTATGTTTTTTTCTACCAAACCATGACATAATCAGTCATTTGCAACTAGGACTTCGGTTTGTGGCAAAAACCTTGAGTTAAAGTTATTTGTGTTTCAACTTGATATTAAAATACTTTTCAATCGAAAAATATTTTAAAGGGGATAGTTTATTAGGATTTGTTGAAAGAATGCTTGCCTGTGGAGATGCAAATAAAAAAGAAAATATCCAAGCGTAAACAACATTTTGTGAACACGTCTCATTCCTCCGAGAGATCTAAGTGGAAAGACAATTGCACAAAATCTGTCCATGCTGATGCAAACGATCACCATTGAGCTAAGATATAGTCCAAATGTTCTCACAAACTGGATGGATTCACACAACCAGTTTCCTCCATACCACTGGATAGTCAGTCGCCAAACAATTTCGATTGGAATCACAACAAAGGTCGCAAACAAGTCAGCTAATGCAAGATCTCAAATAAGCAACTTGATTCTGTAAGAATACTTGTATCGCCTTTTCCACAGTTGCCAACCCATTGAAATAACGATGTAGAGACTACCAGGAGCACAAACTAAAGCATGACCATGTAAGCGATCACACAATTTCTGGAGTTGGCACTTAAATTGGTAAAAAGGTCATGGTTTTTATCTTTTAAACAAGAATATATAATGAGTCTTCAATTTCATCATTTATTTCAGGTTGCACTGACGACGTGTTGAGATATAAATTTTCTAGAGATCCGGATGCAAAGTCGCTTTCGTTAAATAATTCAGTGTGAAAGTTAAGATCCATTCACAATACCCCAAACAAAATGTTTTAAAAGTCACAAGTGCAAAAGTAGCAGTTTTTAGCGTATTCTGTAGTTAAGTGAAAGCAAAAGTCAACCCAAGCACTTGTTAAGTACTGTGCTTACACTTGAACAAGCAAAGAAGAACTGAGCTGGTAAAGGGTTTCTTTCACCTTTTTCTATACGTTTTCAGTACCACTACGCATCACACTGTTTTCTGCTCAAGGCGAACTCAATTTTGGTTACGAACGAAAACTAAAGCTTTGTCTGCATTAGTTGCAAAGCCTCCGATCATCATCTGCGATCTAAGGTCTGCTCCATCTCAATATATATATTTGTAGACACTTTACTCTAACGCAGCGCTGGCAAAAAGTAGCTTTGCTAGCACAAAACTTTCATTTAGAAGTTGTTGATCTCACGTTACCTTTTTAGATCATTCATTATCAATCCTAGCAAGTTCTTGCTCTGGGTAGCTTTTTCGCCTGAAGTACATAGATAACTGGCTTTAGTTTCCAGGTCCCATGGCAAAAATTACATGATTCAACAGATTTGAGATGAAGCAAAACTTCGGAAATTGTACATTTCTTTCATACTATTTTATTCCCTACTGGAAGCCATTTTTTAAAAAAACTGTAACTTTTCTACGAAATTTCTCTCCTGAAACAAATACCCACATGATCAGTGATTATAGAAAAGAATGAGGTTTTACGTAACATGCGCTTATTTCCGTGTGATTACGCTACATCAGCATTGTTAAGTTTACTAAAAAAGAATGTTTTGCGTTCTTGTTAACATTGAAGTTCACTAGTTTCGCTAGTTTTATGACTTGTTTTTCAACGAATGGCTTCGAGTTTTCCATTTCTGAAAATGAACAGTAAAAGCCGGATTATTGTGATAATACGTTTTCCTAAGCCCTCCATTACAAATAAAACTTTAAAAGGAATGTCCCAGAGTAATATCGTTTTGGGTTTCAATCAATTTGTCTCGTGATAAAAATTAATTTACACTAGAGATATTCTAATAGGTTGTTCGCTCAGATTAGCAGGAACAAATTTGACATAGAACAGACATACAGTGTAGGATTCTTTTTAATAGTTCTCTATAATTAAAATTCGAAGTAATATTGCAAATTCCAAAGGTTAAAATTTCATCTCTGGAATTGTAGTTTAGTCTAGCTTTAACGAATTTCAATTTTATTGTCCAACTTCTGATATAAAAATGGCTTTAAAATTCTACTCATGGTTAGAGCACGTTTCACTGAAATTACTTCCAGCTTCCAACCTTTTTTGAGCAATAACAAATTTACGTATACAGATAATAAACATCATCGTAATTCGTCGAACCACAAGTAACTACATGTAGTGAACTGAACCTGTGGTCATAATTTCATTAAATTTTGTCGCCCAATGCCGTTTGATCTGCAAGTTTTAACAGAACAATCTTCCATGCATGACCGTTATCAGAATAATTGGCTGTAATTCCTTTCCCAAACTGTTATAATGCGCGTTTCAACTCCTCGAATCGTTCTCACATGTAGCATTACAATTCTGTGTAAGACTTACATATCCCCCACTCTGAATTCGATTATCTACCAGACGCCTTTATGTCACGCTTTGTCAGTGAAAGTTGCTGGAAGAAACCGACGTAAAGCTAATTTAATTATTTTTTAACCCCGGTTCGCAAACCACAGTTTGGTATCGAATTTGTGTTTCCCACATGTAAGATTGTTTTTCATTTACCCATCAATTTATTTGACGCTAGCAATGTAACAATTTGCCAACCTTTGCGTTTGGCAGATTTCCTACTTTTACAAATTGAAGCAGCAACAATATCTCTGAAAACGTGCCATTTATTACTCTGTTTATTCATATTTATTAGACGTATTTGATCTGAAATATGAACATGTTTTCCCAGTTTTAACAAGGATATTTTCTTTCTCGTTTTGAGAAATTGGGTGGCCATCGGCGTAATAATAAAACATCAACGAACTTCTACTTCATATACTTCCAAAATTTACTAAACAAGAAGCAAACATGTCGTTTGCTTGTGGCTCTACCTAAGCAAAGAAAATGTGCCATTAGAAAGCTTCAAAAAAACACAGCATACGGTGATCGCTATCCACGAACATATGATGAATGGACAAAACAGTACAAACAACAGATTTAATGTTAGTTATTTGTCACTTCATCATCGAAAGTTCCGTTAGTCGTTCACGTGCAACGTTTCTTGAAAAAGCCAAGAGGTGTTTTGCCTATCTTTCAGAATTCATTGGAGTAGCTGTCGCCCACTCGAGTAAATGTCTTCTTAAAATTACGTGAGTGAAATCATCATGACGTGGAGCTCACATAATTTCTTTAAATTTACCGAATTAAACGAAACAACATACTGATATCACGATCTTATGTATTTAGTTATTGCGTGTGCAAAATGGAAGCACGTCTGATAAAGTTTCGCGTTTCGCACTGCTGTTGAACTGGTAAAGGATTGCGCCATCGTTAAGGGACTGAGGCATTCAAACTTACTTACTCGGTCAGGCTGTTGTTGGTACTTTTAGCGTAATTGAGTTTAGTGAGTGTTACAGAAGGCCATATTCTTGTGTATACAATATGCAATTTGGTGTTTCAAATATGTCGGGTTCACGTTTAAGCCGAGTTTGAAGTCAACAGCTCGTGGATCGGGTTTTACATTGCTATTTTGACGTGATTACCTTTTTACTCGAATACCCTGGCATCATTTTCTGGAGAAATGTTTCCGAAAAAACTACCTACAGTTACATAAAAACGATGGAGAATCGGTGAGGTTTTTTTGGAACAAATGTTTCGTCCAGTGACCGTTGCGACCCCCAGAAATGAGGATGTCTCGAAAGCATTCCGCAAGACTCCAACTTTAGAAGTGAAGCAGTCAGCCAAGGCCATCGGAATTTCTCCAAAAACTTTGAGCCATATTGAAGCTCAGAAGTTGGGCTTCAAAGCCAGAACACAGAGAAGGCGTTTCAAATATATTAACAGAAAAATCGATTTCAACAAACTTCAAGTTTTTACCGCGAAAACTGACGGAGAAAATTCTGGCTATTGCTGATGAGACGTACGTCTACCTGAATCCATCCCAAGTGCCGCCATGAAGGTTTTACAATAGCTCCAACCCTATAGAAGACTCCAGTGCTCAAAAGTAAAGGCTCCAGACTAAGTTTCGCAAGAAATCTTGATCTTTCAAACAATGGACGCATTGCGCCTTTGTCAAAACCCTACTCTTCAGAGGGCTCTATGACGGTAGATGTGTACATTCCGGAATGTCTCCAGCAGCGCTTCCATTCCTTTTTTTGTGCTTATCATGAAGCCGAAAACTTGCTTTGCTGTCCGGGCTTAGCTTCTTCACAATAAGCGAAACGACTCAGAAGTGCCAAATGCCAAAAACATCGATTTGACCCTACGACAAGAACCCCAAAACTTTCCCGGTTTGCCTCAGGATCAAGGAATTGGAAGTTTGTTTTTTTGAAATTTGAAGAGCTGGTAGC
>LJIJ01002697.1:0-24481 GCA_001718145.1 Orchesella cincta
CAAATAAAGCTATTTTTATGGACGCAATACTGATTGGTGTATCTGAATTTAAAAAGAAATCATTAATCAGTTATGAATTCATCAAGTTAAAAAAAATATTTACATTGGTTGATGATCTAACTTGTTTCATCCAATTTTGTAATAATCTGAGACGAATCTAGGATGGTATCATTCACTTCCAACCAGAAACGAGTCGGTCAAACAGGTTGGCTGAGAAATCTGGTGGAATAATCAGTAACCCCAAATATTGCCAAAACGTGTGGCTATCTCCGCATCTTCCTCGGTATCAAACGGAACTATTTCAACTTTCTCTTTTTCAATGTGGCTCAAATATGCACAGCTCAAATGCGACAAATCACAATCATCTGTAAGGGAGCAAGGTCGGGAGCAAAGGGATGTATTCACCTCGTAATTTATTATTCCCACTTGAGGTGAGCGGTTCGTAGCCGTAAGTAAGCGCCACGAAAAACACTTGATGGCAGGGATCCAAACAACAAAAATGAGAGCATTCTGTGTAATATATAGAATTTACAATAAAAAAATGGAAGACTTTAAAAAAAGAAGTATTGCTTACAAAATGTTACGAAGGAGTATAATAAAGTTTTTTCGTGTCAGCGCCTTTATCCTTTTGACTGACTGTTGGAGAGCTGAATCAGGATTGCTTTGGGGTAGCTTAGCCAGCTTTACGATGGGAATTTGCATATTTATTCGGTCATCCATGTTTTCAACTGAACTTTCTCTGCATAATTTTAGGACCGCATTTTCTAACGAGAAAGATCCTTCGGTACAATATTTATTGATTAGGTTTTGCGGTGGCATTTCAGCTATTATTCGCCCTTCACGCAGGACACCAATCTGTGAACAAAATTTTGATGAACATTAATGTCAAATGATATAATGATTAGAGTTTTTATTTTTACCATGTTTGATTTTCTTGCTTCTTCAATATAATGAGTTGTAATGATAATCGTGGTTTTCATACAACACGCAAGCTTCTCCAAATAGTTCCATATTCTATAAGAATATTTTCTCATTGAATACAAAAATGAGTATTACTGCACATAATGAATATCAAAGGAGAGCATCAACACCGACGGTCTGTAATTGATTTAAAACCAGGAAGTGAGAAAGCAATAATATTTATTATTTTAATCAGCAAAATACGGGTATTTACCGGTTCATCCAGAATTAGAAGTGGAGGATTATGGAGCAAAGCCACAGATAGGCTTACACGACGTTTCTGGCCACCACTTCAATAAAACAATCACTGATTAAATTATGAATTCGATTTTGTGAATGTTTTTCCTGTAAAATTACCTCAACGTATTAACTCTCCTTTTCAAATTCGGTAATTCCAGTAAATCTTCAAGAGATCTGGCTTGCAACGCAATTTGACTTTGATCCATTCCATTAAACGTTCCAAAATAAAGGAGCGTTTCCCAAATTGTGAACTCTCCATAAAGAGAAATATCTTGGGGCATATATCCAACATTCCTTCCGTTCTGCATCCCTACTGGTTTTTCACCAAAAACCCAAATGTTTCCTTTGCTCAGTTTCCTCATGCCTAGAATGCTCAATAGTAAACTTGTTTTTCCACCCCCGCTGCTTCCCAAAAGAGAATATCTGCGAAAATATCATTACACAAAATTCTATCATAACATGAATATTTGCATGTAAATTACAAAAAAATACTAGCTCACATTGATCCCGAATTAACTGTCATGTTCAATCCAGCCAAAACAGGGTGGCCAGTTTGATACTCCAGCCAGGCATTTCGGACAACCACCGTAGCACTAGGTTCCTCCGCAATTTCACGTTCATCAGTTAATTTATAACTGGTCAAAAAACACTTATCCACTTTCCAGAGGGTTTCTATTGTCATTTCCATCCTTTCTATGAATTCGTGAATATTAAAAAATAAAATTTCAACTTTCAACGGAGAAAAGGGAACGGCTCACGTTGAAATAGTTTTTGTGTCAGTATTACAGGTCAAATATTTATCCCAAGACGTTTCGTACAAGCATCAGGAAGAAGACTGCATGGTTGCAGTTTCAGTTCCACCAGCAAAAAAGTGGTTCGTCTAGTTAGGTAGACAAAACTCCCATATTCAACAATCTCAATCGCCGTCAACAGGCATGCTCAACCCGTTCCAACTGCGCAACTCCAAGTTAATACGTCAAACTGGGGGAGGATGGGAAGTCGTAAAAAATTATGGAGCAATGCCTCTTGTTAAAACTGGTGTTTGCCTTTCGTTTACCTAATTTAACACGTTTTCCTCAAACAGACTCGTGTGTATAATACATGACTTCAGATTGAAATGGCAGGTTTGTGAAAACCACTTTTCGATAATAATCTCCGTCCGCAACTTGATGATGTATAAATCTTGTAGAGCATCCTATTTAAATCCATTTTTCTTGTTTGGCACGAAATTTTACATGGATAATTAGGTAAAAATAGGACTCATGTCTTAATTTCCTAGTGAACTTGGTCAATTAGTCAGAAGTATTTTCTGTTCTTCAGAAATAAATTGGAGTCAGGTACATAACATGGTAGTTCTAATTGCAAATTCAAGAGCAAGAGTAGATATTACGATCATTCAGGCCATTGGTTTTACTAGTCTGCATTTCCATTCCATGAAAGGAAGAAGGGAACCTTCCCAAAAAAAATTCAATCATTCTACGTCTTATCTCCAAAGATGACAGAAGATTATAATTATAACAACGGAATCTGGCATCAGATTTCCAAATTCGTGATGGTTTCCGTTCATTTCGTAATTTTTTATTTGTTTCTTCTCATTCTTTCTATTCCGTTGATTTTTATGAGAATGTGGCGAATTGTCGTATCATTATGTATCCGCTTGTTTTACAAAGAAAGATACACACTTCTGTCGGCATCCGACGTGTTTGTCTGTGCCAACATCCTTCCAAGCACAATGAATTTGAATTTCGTTATATTCGTCAACGACATATGTGATTTAAACGAGCTTCGGACGAGAATTTTCACCAACATCTCAGCCTCAGACACGGATTACAACATTCCATACAAAGTTTTTTTCCACACAATTGTGACAAAATTTGGATTTTATTGCTTTGAAGAGAAACGGAAATCATTCGATATAAATCGTCATGTCCGGATTTGCCCCAAAGTTGAGAACATACAGCAAGTTTATACAGAATCTGAAATGTTCTCGATGATAGAAGCCACCGCAGCCCAGCAATGGGAATGTGGCCGACCCCAATGGGAAATATTTCTAATTCCAAAAATCAAGAAGGATGATACCGGTCAAATCTGCAGTGCAATCGCAATCAACATTTCTCATGCCTGTGTGGATGGAATCTCAGTTGCAAACTTCATGAGAAACTGCGTTCTGGATCAACCTTCTCCCAAATTGAGTTTTGACCCTGTTAATCCTCCAATTCCGCGAGTAAACATATTCAAGAAGATATTACTCTATGTGAAGGTGTTTTTTATTGGACCCCACATTTTTCTTAAAAACTCTGGATGTCCAAAAGAACAAATTATGCATGAAAATGGACTACTACTTGCTGCCGACTCCAAGTTTCTGGGAAGAAGTAAACTTCAGCTAAATTTGGAAACGATGAAGCAAATACGGAAAACCTTTAATTGTTCCACCCAAGCCGTTTACCATTCTGCTTTTAATGGAGCTTTGAAGAAAATTACAAAACGCAAACAATACTTACTTTCTTCAGAAGTTCTGGGTGCGCTGTCGGTTGTTCGGTTTCCTTATCCCAATGAATATCCCCAAAATAGAGCGCTTTTAATTGCTGATTTAATGCCAATTGGAATTGAAGACCCTGTTGTTAGACTTCGCAAAATTAATAAAAAACTAAAAAACATGACATCACCGGAGGTTGTGCTTACAAGCGCATTATTTATTGATCTAACTGGACTATTTCCTGCAAAGCTATTTCACGCAATATTTTGCTCTGTTTTCAAAGTCTCTTATTATATTTCCAACGTGCCTGGAATCGTTGAGACAGGAACTCTATTTGGAAAAGAAGTTCTGCTTGTATGCGGTGTGGGACCAATGACAAATGGATTTCGTAAGATTTTGAATATTACAAATATCATATCGTCTCTATTCGGAGACATGATAAATATTTCATTTATTTTTAGGTGCTGCCGGTGGTTTGACTTGCTACAATGGAACTTTTTCTGCTGTATTTGCGGTGGAGAAATCAGAGCTATTCAAAACCAGAGAGGAGCTGGATGAACTCATTGAAGAATTTGATACCGAGTTAAAATATTATATTACTGCTTCATCCGTTTAAATTAGTATACATTTAAAGTACTTGCAATGTTTTACATTATTGTTTTAAAGCGATACTATTGATATGTTTTTAATATTTTGTAAAATAATTTGATTTTTGAGACAAAGAGATGTGATATGAATTATGAAATAACTTTCTCAAAGCAAAAGATCATTAACAGTTTTCCTACTAAAATAAGAATGGATCGCGTGATACGCAACTTGACAGGATATATACTTTATTGCATAAAATTGACGTCATGTAATTCTCCAACTTCATTTCCATCAACGAGCATAATTAGACTGAATTTTCTTCGATAGAAACTGGACGCCAAAGAAATTCACACACCCATGCCTGTCATCATAAGTTATGTCTATTAACATGATCAGTGAGCAAGATAAACTGAATAGAAGCGCAATTCACTTTCGCACATTATTCGCCACAGTGGTACTCACGCATGTCAAAGGTAGTTAGCAGATGAACAAAAACACAAGTTCAAGCAGGATTTCATTTGTATTTCTGGTTAATAACGTCTGGTTATCGGATTTTCTATCTGGAATAAACTTGCTCGCAACTCCCATGAGCATAGTCATAAATAATCAATATGGTTTTTATTATTTTTTAGTTGTAAGGGAATAGTTTGCTTGGGATTGATGAACAGATTTACTTTCCTTGTATTAAATACATGTAAGGTTTGAATCATTAGCATTGAAATACGCAGTCAACTTCTGGAATATTTATATGCATTTGGACTATAGTAAAGCCCTTCCTCGCAGTTTTAACACAGTACAGAACTGACTGATTTAGAAAATATAGCTTCGTGTGTAAGTGAATTGGACGGTGCAAACCATAGTTTTTAATATGAAATTGATACAAGGTCAATGATATTATTAGGGTAATGCAAGAATACGTATATACCAAGAAAAGCGTTGTAGCGTATAAAGTTGGAGGTGTATAAATCTAGTGGTAGGCTGAAGTGGAGTGTTCAAAGCTTGGAAAAGAGAGGATCAACAACATAACAGGTATGAAATGAAGAAGGTAAATATTACTTACCTTCTTCATTTCATACCTGTGCGTTCCGTATAAGCTATGACTGTTTTGAGGAATACTGTTCAAATATATAGAAGAAGAAAATGATATCAAATTGAACTAATGTCAAACTATATGCTGATGATTGTTATTTTTAGATCTTGAGTTTACTGCATAAAGTAAGTATAATTCGATGAGCTATCGTAAAACTATTGTTTTTCAATATGTCTTGGATTGTCAAACGAATAAATCTACCAGCAGTAGATTCTGTTATAATTTCAAGTCCAACATCTTCCCTTTCAGTTAATTTGTAGCTTGTCAAATGACATTCAATCACATACCCGGGTTTTCCATTGTAATTTCCGTGCTTATTTTGAATTGGTGAATATTGAAATCTAAATTTAACTTTCAACATAGGATATTTAAAGAATATTGGACTGCTGGAAGTGTGGGTACATCAGGGTAGGTCTAGACACACGTCTAGACATCAATTCAATCATCATCAATAAATATGGTTGCGACATCACAAATCAGGATTCACAGAGCAATTCTTTGCTAACACGCCAAACGACGTAGAAGGGTGGGAGGTCGTAAAACATAATAAGGCAAGACAGCCGTCAAACATGACGTCTGCCTTCTATTTACACAATTCCTCTCATTTTTCTTTAAAACGCGTAGGTATTGCACATTATTTCAGACTGAAATCCCAGGTATCCGGAACCCACTGTTAGATAACAATCTCATTCTGCCACGTGTTAATGCACAACTCATTATTATTACTTTTTCTTGTTTAGCAAGGAACTTCACAAGGATTTTTCTATAAATGTGGATTTTATTACTCATTTACGAAAGTAAAATTGGTTCACTATAAGACGAGGAATATTTCCTGGTCTTTCTTTAAGACATTTGGGTATATAAACCCAATGGTTCTTGTAAGAATATTCCACTTCATAAAAAGATGTGACGGTCTTCCCATTAAGAATTCAATTACTGTGCATCTTCATTCCAAGAATTTTCAAAATGCTCAAGTATCAGTTCCCCAGTGAAATCAGTCTTCAGATTTCTAAATATGTGCAAGGTCTAGTTCATTTTACAATATTTTATTTTGTTCTCCTCATTCTTTCTGTGCCCTTAATTTTCCTGAAATTGTTGCGAATTGTCGTTTCATTACGTATTCGTTTGTTCCACAAAGGAAGGTACACTCTTTTGTCTCCAGCAGATGCACTTGTCTGCAGTAATATCCTTCCAGACGCAATGAATTTGAATTTTGTTATGTTCATCAACGACTTTTGTGATTTAAACGAACTTCGGACTAGAATACTAACTAATATTTCTGCCTCGGACAAGGACTACAACATTCCAAACAAAGTTTTTTTCCACGCAATTGTGACAAAATTTGGTTTCTATTGCTTTGAAGATAAACGGAAATCATTCGATATAAATCATCATGTCCGGATTTGCCCCAAAGTTGAGAACATACATCAAGTTTATACAGAATCTGAAATGTTCTCGATGATAGAATCCACCGCTGCTCAGGAATGGGATGATGGCCGACCCAGTTGGGAAATGTTACTAATTCCAAAAATCAAGAAGGATGAAACTGGTCAAGTCTGTAGCGCAATCGCCATCAACATTTCACACGGATATGTGGATGGAATCTCACTTGTAAACTTTATCAAAAATTGTGTTGTTGATCAACCTTCTCCTAAACTACTTGTGGATCCGGTTAATCCACCCCTTCCAAAAGTAAATTTGCTCAAAAAAATTCAACTTTACGTTAAGGTGTTTTTCATCGGGCCCCACATTTTTTTCACAAACTCTGAATATTCTAAAGAAAATTTAATGCATGAAAGTGGATTGTTACTGGATGCCAGCTCAAAGTTTTTGGGCAGAACCAAACTCCAGCTCAGCTTAGAAATGATGAAGCAAATTCGGAAAACCTTTAATTGTTCTACCCAAGCAGTTTTTCATTCCGCATTTCTCGGAGCTATGAAAAAAATTACAAAAAGGAAAAAATATCCAATTGCTCCGGAAGTTCTTGGTGCGCTTCCAGTTGTTCAGTTTCCCTATCCCAATGAATATCCTCAAAATAGAGCGTTTTTAACCACCGATTTAATGCCGACTGGAATTCAAGACCCCATTGCTAGGCTGCAAAAAATTAATACAAAACTACGAAAAATTACATCACCGGAGGTTGTACTTACAAACCTATTATTTGTTCGCCTAATTTCACAACTTCCTGCACCAGTTTTCCATCCAATCTTTTCCACCATTTTTAAACTGGCTTATATCATTTCCAACGTGCCAGGAATTATGGGGTCAGCTACTCTATTTGGAAAGGATATCCCTCTTATTGTCGGCGTGGGACCATTGTGTCATGAATTGCGTAAGTTTCTAATTAGCATAAATAATTTATCTCATTCAGAAATTTTATACGTGGGAAATTTTTGTCTAGGTGCTGGTCTGGGTTTGTCATGCTACAATGGGATTTTTTCTGCTGTATTTATGGTGGAGAAATCAGAGCTGTTCTATACCAGAGCGGATTTGGATGAGCTGATCAAAGAGTTTGAAACTGAGTTGAAATATTATTTAAAATTTGCTTAAACTATATCGGTATTTTAAGACCATGTTATGTTAAACCTTACTGAATAAAATAAAATTTGGCACTATTGACATCAGTTACTAATAAAAACTTAATTTTGAGCATCAAATGTATCTTCATCTGAACTTCCCCATTTGCTAACAGGATCCGCAGGTAAGAGTAAGCTAAATTCAGTTCACACACATATTCAACACAGATAAATTGAAGCATGTCAAACGTAGAACAAAAGCGTGAGTACATTCGTTGTTTCCTCATTTATTCTATTATCTGCTCATATAATTTTCTGTCGGGAAAAAAACCTGTTCAACATCCCCATAAGCTTAGTCATAAATAATCAATATGTTTTCTTTTATTTTTCCTTGTATAAAACTCTGGCACGTGTTGTCCGTTTGACTATGAAGTACGCAATCAACTTCTCAAATATTTTATACAACTTTCACGTGTGATAGAGTCATGCTTTGGCTTACCATATTAGCCCCGTGCAGCACTGGATTCTCTTCTAAAAACTGGTTTGGTGTGCGAAAAGAATTGGACGAAGCAAATCATAGCGTTTTATATAAAGTTAATACAATCACAATTGTAGGGATTTTATTGGGATAATACATATGGGAAGTATAACCAAGCAGATTGGGTTAGAGTTATGTACAAATTACAAAGATATGAAACTGATCATAGATTTAGATGCATTTCTACATGAATTCATACAACAAAAATTAATCTGAATCTGTTGGTTCACTTGCTGGTATAAACCGGATGAAAAACTATACATACAAATCTAAGCATAAAGACACTTCCTGTCATTGCATTGTTGTAACGCTTTTACGGTTTCCTAACTGGGCAGCCATTATGTGGTTTGGAGTTTGGAGTACCACTGAACATTGTTGGGTCACCCAACTTGGGTGTATTTGCATTCCCGATGAAATATTTACGTATTTGGATTTTGACATTTTGGAGCTTTTGTAAATATTGAAATAAGATGGAGAAAGCATCCGCACCACAGGGGTTTCCCTTTGAGACATATATTTTGAATAACTCGATGGCATAAATAAACGGATGGATTTATTGTCGTCATCAATATCTATTCAACACTTCCAAAATTTCAGAGAGTGAAAGGAAACACTCTTATGAAACAAATAATGACAGCTACAAAGGGCAAAGACATGCATGAGCAGACGAAGCTTGTAAGCTCTACACTCCAGCTTCAGATTCACCACGGTTCCCCCTTATCAAGTTATAACAAGCATCTTGACAGCATAGCATTACTTTCTCCGCATATAGCAAAGGAAGTCGAAAAAGGTTAAATAGACATTTTTGTGCACTGTACAAATAAAACTTAAGCCTAGACGTTTCCCAATTTTCAGATGTAAGGGCACGTCCAGATTTTACTCAACTATAATAAATTACAGTTAGAACATTATTGAGAAATTACACTAGTTTGCGTTTGTGTAAATATTAGGTGTGTTTATGTTTGTACAAGCAAAATGGAAATTACATAATTTTAAAACTTGTTCACAACTTTAATAAGGAGTTGAGGTGATGTATGTACGTCTTCAGTAATGCTTACATGCTATACTTTGTGAATACACTATCATTAAAAACACAATGGACGTTTAAACGATTTAAGCGAGTATAATACAGGTAAGCTGCTTCTATGTCCACCTGAAACGTGTAAAATTTAATGTTGAAACTTGAAAGGGTGCGCGAGCTAAATATACAAATTCAGATAAAAGTGAAAGTTAATTTGCTCACTCGTGAACCATCCTTCACACATATACATATTAAGTTGTCACTGAAAAAAAATAATGGAATTGTGAATAATTATAAAAGACTGTTTATTCACACAAAGTGTCAACCTCACATGTTCGTCCCACGCCCAATTATCATGTCTCCCTTGCTATCAAGCAGTTTCAACCACCGTGGAGAAGTGACTGTTCGAAATCACTTAACCATTCTTACCAGAGAACTGAAAAGTGAAAGCTTGGGGTCCCGTTACGAATGTTTTAGTAGATTATGAGAATTCGCATTTGCGAAAGGAACATCGTTTTGCACCAGAAAATTATCCTTTGTTTCCCAATTACATAATTTATTACATCCGAGGCAGCTGGAAAAGTTTTATTTTCTCGCAGATGTGGTTTTTTCGTAAAAACATATTTCCAGGGATTTTCATTCATACTCGTTTGTAACTGTCTGATGGTGACTGATAATTAATTTTGGGTGTTCATGCAATCACCAAGTCATTATTATGATTGTATCTTGTAAATTCAAATAGCTTCATCTAAAGTTCCTCTCTTGTGTAAAAAATCCAATTAATTTGTGTTTCGGAGACCGATTCTATTTGGCAGAAAAATGTAAGCAGTTTTTCTAACTATTATTGCAAATTATTGCAAATGAGGTTAGGGAAAGTGCTTAATTGGCTTCTGTTTTTGTGTGTATGGTCTGATTGGAATCTCCAAACAAAATTTGCACGTTGCAGTTGTACCAGGTGCATATCTTCCTAACAAATTAGTTTTCGAATGCACAACAAGCATGTTTAAAAAATAAATAAAAAGCCATTCGCATGAAATAGAAACATCTACATACTGCTGTAAAATCTTAATGATGTTAAGTTCGTAAAGAAGACGTTGCGTTTCTCAAATTATTAATGGAAGCCAAAGTGTCTCTTCAAAGTGGAACAAAATTCACCTTCCTAGTTGCACGCTACTAGTATTTTTCTTTGATGTTTTGTAATTGTAGATAAGTGAGCAGTGGATGTTTGATTATGAATTGGAAGTTAGAAATAGGTAAAAGCTGATGAGTAATATGTTACTAAAAAATGAAGGGCAAAGGCAATGTCCTTTGGTATGTAAAAAATGAATGAGGAATGGAGAATCTTTATGAGAAAGACAAGGAAGAACTACGTGTGCAAAACTTCTAAGGAATTGGACTTGGACTTTATTACACGTAAATCTTGGGAATTTAAGACCGCACTCCGGCAGAGTCACGGTGTAGTCAGAAGAAGATAGGCGATGAGAATTACAGAGATTTGGCTTTTTATACTTTAGAGCAGTAGGGGGAAAATGCATTGAGATTCAGTCATACAGGTACGCATAAAATATTATAATATGAAGAGTTCAGATTGAATGGTCAAATATACAAATAGGATTAGGGATTTAGAATGCTGAACAAATATGTAGACCAATTGGCTTCATAAACAAATTAACAATGAACGAATCGACAAGAACACAGAAGTCATTGACATTACATTTAGCAATGAAGAAACGAAGGACAATCATCTTACAGACATAATATTTTAGAGAAATGATTCTAGGGAAAATGACAAACTACACAAACGAATGAACAGTAATATTGTGGGAACGTACAATGAATGAATTACTTTTTGGTTGTAAGGGAATAGTTTGCTCTTGAGGGTAGTGTAACAAACGCTTTGAATAATTTTATTCCGCAAAAACTTTCCACAGGCTTGTGCAAGCACTTCCGGGTTGGCTGCCTTTGAAGACGCATTCAAAGTGTATAAAAGCTAGCTTCAATCGGATTTATATGAGATATCGCTACTTCACACATGAACAATAATCATGACATGCTGAGTGTGTATTATTATCTGCAAATTATCGCCTGTAGCGATACATGACGCCCCGTTAGAAGTAAAATATTCCAGAAGCACTCAAGTTTTCACACAACAAGCGGGATAACGAGTTTGTAAATTGGTAGCTGGGCCCTTAAAAAGAGTCGTTATTGCGTTTCCGAGCTATATGTCAGCATGTGACTCTCCCTGACGAAAATGGGATTTAAACCGCCGTTGAGAAACATATTCCACACGAGCAGATATTCCGGCGCATAATAAAAAGCAATTCCATTTACAAGTTTGACAAACGAAGTCCCTAGTTGTCCTTTGGCGTTAGTTTGTACTTTGATCCTTAATTCTGCGAAAACATCAGTAGAGCCAGTAATTCATAATGGTGAAAAGGAAACGAACAAATGTCTCAGGAGACTTTATTTATCGTACACAATTCCTTGTGTTCATTAAAAGAAAGTTCAGTAAAAACATGACCTTTTTAAGAGTGAATTTGATACTAAAAATGTCGTTTACTATTATTAAATGCAAAGATTTTATTAAATTAGTCGTTTACTTGAGATGTTAAACTAGTCTCATAATTAATTGAATGTATCTATGATGCAACTGTTTTTGAACTTGTTTCTGACATTATTTGATATGCTTGCTAGTGAGATAAAAAAAAATATTGCAAGTTTGCTAGAAATAACCCTGAAAATCTGTAAATTGCATTTTTCACATATTTACTTAAGGCTACTTGTAAGCTCAAAATGCAAGGTAACTTGGAAGAACAAGTCTTCTCGTGAAAGTTGAACCAGGCTGTGTGTAATGAAAAAAGGAATACCTAACTAGTTTTCAAGACCATCTAATAACAACAAACAAGGACATGCAAATGAATTCTCAGAGGCCGCAAACACAATCGCTTGTTAGATTGCATTTTGTTGAAGCAACAAGAAACTTTTTAGCGTGGCATTTCATGCAACAACCGAACAAGCTATATCCTCCACGATAATTTATGGGGGCTTATAAACGTTCGTAATTGGGTTTGTAAGTTTGGAGATATACAAACTTTATCATCAATCAACGACTTCCTGAAAATCTGTATTATTACTATTATCAGCAGTGTTTGTTAGCTCAACAGAGCTTGAATCAGTTTTTAAAATTATCTCAAATTATGTTTACATGTGTCCAGAAGCCAGCTTTTCTTGAAGAACGAACGTTGACATATACAATCTCGACATTTTCCTATGTCCCGTTATATCACAATGAAATCACAGTAGTTTTGCTTTTCTGGAAGAGCGCATTTCGCCCACACAAACCTATTATTCAGATCATCTTTCATCTTTGTGAGCTACGGGAAATTCCGCGGGCGTGGGAAAATTCCAAGCCATGTTAAGCCCAAAAATATTTCTTCCTGAAGTATAAAGTGGAATAAAACCACTGGATTCTTAAAATATCCTTTGGTTAATGGTGTCCTATATTTAGCAGCATGACAAAATCTCCTACTAAAATAGCTCACTCTCTTGTTTTTTGTGTAGTCTTGATTTTCCACTCGAAATGAAATTCAATCTGTTTGTAAGCTAAATGCACGGTAGAATAGTTATTTGAAGCATTCAGAAAACAAATCTGTATGTACCTCATGAAAACATTTGTTTTGGTAGGATGGTTTCTAAAAACCTTGCTGCATCTCAAGTCCTACAAAGATATTTTATTGCAGCATTTTTAGACACGATCTTCTTCATTCTACTGGTTTTTTGAGTAAAAGAAGAATACATGTTTTATTACATAGAAGATAAAGTCAGAAGTAAGTCGGCGTATGAAATGTATTTGTCGAAACAAATTCTTCAAAATATTTTTTTGACTTTATCTTGAGGAAACAAATTGGGAGCAACTTTCTCCATCTCAAATCCTCAAAAAAGCTCGATGACACCGATCGATTTCACTGTAGGTAGATAGTTTCCTAGAAACTCAAATAAGATTAAGAAAAATAGATTTTCAAGAGATGAAGCAGTCGTAGCGTAAAATTGAAAGGGATTACTGTGTAATACCTTGGATACTTCTTATGAAATCCTTAAAAGTTGAAAACTAGATGAAATGCCAGCACTATTCTTCCTATATATTGGAGTTTCTTTTCCCCAGAGCCATGGTTATTCCCAAGTTGCCTTTTATGAATTTATTAGATTATCAGTAAGAACTGAAAAATCTACTATTGCTGAAAGTCAAGCATGAGCAACGTTGATGGAAATTATACTCTTTTTAAGGTTTTTTGAGTAAGGAGACTATTATTTGCTGCCGTGGAATGCTATCTGTTGTAAAAATTTTGATTCCAAACGGATAGGTACGTCATTTATATTTTCTGAGAAGATATAAACCAATGACGTAAAAGCTACATGTAACGAAAATTATTATTATTTGATTAAAATGAGCTAGCGTGCTTTAAAGCTTTTCTAATGCGGTCTAGCTATCCGGGGGAAAATGTGGAATATTTTGCCAAAATTCTTGCTTATTTGTAAATAGTTCATGTAAGCCCTAATATGATTAACCATTACCTAAAAGCTGATATTTCTGTTTTGTTATTATAATTTGATTTAGTCAAAATTCTTTTTGAAAAACTTGTTCTACTTTAAAACATAGTGCGTAAAATACAGCTTGAACTGTTCCAAAGTTAAAGCTTTTACTTTCTTATCCAAAGCATTTATGGGTTAGCAGCGTTTCACTTCTTACCTGGCGAGTTTCTAACTCTCTGTTGAAGCCGACTATTTCATAATTTAATCCCAATTTATCCTGTTTTATCTTGAGGAAAAGCTCTGCTTTTTCAACTTTGTTCAGATTTTTAGTGATATGACCTCTGGCGAAAGCACGTTGTCGTTTCAGCTTCAACGTGATAAAACAGAAACTGGATGAGTAAGAAACTAGATAAGCATGAGCCCAAGTTTGACGTTTACGATTCAGATTCCCCAAAATGTAACAGTTTAAAGTGGATTATTGGTTCTGGTGTCATTTTGTTTTAAATTTGTTCTAAGCTCACATAAACTGCACCTCAACGGCAGGCAACGAATCGGCTTTATCTCTCAAAAGTAGTGATTTGAAACGGATTTGAAATCTTCACCAATAAAAACCCACCAAATTTGAGGTTTAACCTGGGTTTAAATGGGCTGCCCACCTACCCATTATAACCCACGTGCCATCTCTGCTTCAAGGTCCTTACCTGCAGTCATACCTTGATTCCCCAATAGGATTGTCTAAACACTTTCTCTCACCAAGATGGTATCGCTATAGGTAGTCCAGCAAAAGAAAAACTGAAAGAACTGAGAGTAAACAAACAAGCACATTATTTCTGCCTTGGCCATGTCTTCAGATGCACTCCTAGAGAAACTTTATCACGCTTTTAAAAATGAATGCTGCTGAAACTTCTTAAACATAACATATGATAGATTGCGAAATGGTTTTATTTAGAAATATAGATATAGTTCAGATGACTGACTTTCTGAAAAATTTATAGGTAAATCACAGCCAATAATATTTAGACATTTAAATAAAACATAATGTATGATATTATATCGTATATAAAAATACCCAAGAAATTCAGGTGAAAGCAAGACAGATGGTCAGTGCCAAACTTTTAACCAAGTAATTTAGGATCCCGCTTAGTTTTCTTACGAAACGTGTTTTTGACACGAAAAGAATTTTTTGACTCTGGTTGAGCGCTTTGTTCGAGACTTTCTCCAGAAATATTATCCCGTCCTCCTTTGTTACTGCACGACTGCCCGTGGCTTATATTGATCTTCCTGGTGTTCATTTCTCATGGAAGAGAAGTTAATGACAAGGAGAGCATAATGGTTCTTTTCTGTAAGAAAAAATGAAATGACAATAACCTTGGTCGGTTTTGTGGCTTTCATGCAGCTATATTTCTATAAAAGTATACTTATGTATGAATGAATTTAGTCCAGGAGGGATGAGTATGCCAACAATACGAACTGAACAGTGAGAGATTATTTTGGAAAGCCGAAATTCATTTTATTGTTCAAGAACTGTAGTAATCCTACTACCAGGAAGATTCATATACGCTTTTGTTGAATATACCATAGTTCCATAGTTATGTAACTTTGGTCACTGCTTTATGTTGTCAAAGGAAAACAAATATGAACGAAAGCCACAATCTTGAAATAGATACACAACACACGTAAACTTCACAGCTTCACATAGAAGAAAAAATTGTCAATGGAAAAACAGCTTCTGGTTATTCTCCACAAGGTTACCTTGAGGAGTAACCAAGTCACAACCCTTTCAAACTAGAATACTTTCGCTAAGCAACTTCAAACAAATCACTTTCTATGAAGTTTTAATGATGCAAGGTATGTGGTGTAGGTGTTATATTGCTTTACGTAAGTATTGAGATAAAATTCCAAACCTACAGAAAATAACAAAGCTGCGAAATAATTGGACAGCAAGTGTGACCTCAAAATGAAACAAGAATCGCCTTTCTAGTATATTAAACACGCTCTAGGTGGTTTGTTTGATGTTTTTGAATTATGTGAATGCATAGGATTTAGGAAAAACTTAACGCTTGTGGAAGCCAACTTGTTCTGTTGTGTAATTATGATTTATTACATACAAATGCAGGTGAGTGATGAACTGCCGACTGTTTAATATGAATACTCAATTCTCAGTAAATAGCAAACAAAGAAGTACTAGTTTTCATTTCTCTGAGTAAAAGAAGTGATGAAATTTTTTACCTGGGGTAAACGGCAAACTTGTAGTGCGTGCCAAATCCCAACCAGCATTATCTTCCTAGTCCATTCCGAGAATCTAAAATTCCAGCGGATTTCATTATTGTGCATGATGAAGCCAACTGGACGTATGCAAGCAACAACCAACTTCAGAGAATTTAAGGAGAAAAGCCCACACAAATGGATTGTTCCGGTTTGATAGAAATTAATTATCTCCATTGAATTTATGCGGTTGGAGCTGTGCAACACACTAAAACCCAAAACAATAGCGCTCCAGAGTTCACAGTCTAAAAAATGCAATACAGAGGACTAAGCTAGTTTTTTCTCACCTCAGTCATCAACAGAAAGTCTTGAAAATCTCTTGTAGTCTTTTAGCACACTAAATAATTTATCATCATATACGAATAATTAACCTTTCACTTTAACGAGATTTTAATATTTATTAAAGCAATGCCAAATTGCTCTTCATTGCATGTACAAAAATCCGATTTTCCTGGAAGCTAAAATTGGAATATTCGAATTATAATTGAAAAAAATTGATTATGTATGTCTCGCTGCATGATTGCAAAACTGTATGATTTTTTTATTCCATAGGCATAGTGAAATTTGACAACCCACACTGAAACTCTGTTCTTCATCATCTCCCCATTTTAAAAAGTAATATGTAAGGCAATATGGATGTGCAAAATCAATTCGTTTCGATGCGCTTTCTAGACTTTTCTATGTGTTGGGGGACTTCATCACAAACAACTTTCTCCATCCAAACCAAGTACGATGTCCCCGATTCTGGATACAAAAATAGCAAAAAGCAAAATTCGATTTTAATGAGGAAAATGCCAACGTTGTAACATACAAAACCCTTTGTGCTTTTAGCAACTCGAGTAGTCCATTTAACACACTTGAAGCGTTCCTTATGCAGTGATATCAACATTATAATTAGATGACATTGTGAAATTTTCTTTTGAACTGAATATTACACACCAAATTAAAACTGGCATTGAACCTTGAATAATTCTGCCAGCATTTAGACTCAGATGTAAAACTTTGCTAATTTTTAATTTTTATCATTAACGGATTTTTAAAAAAATTGTGGTTTTAGGGGTAAAAATATGCGAGGAAACACAACTAGATACTTTTCAGCTGCTTAGAGGGAAGAAATTTCGGAGCTACAGACAATTTAATTAGCCGGGCATTAGGTTCATAGGCTGTACGCGCAGTGTTATCATAGTGGTCGTCATTTCAATCATTAACTCTAGCATATTTTTGGAAAACTAGAAAAACACAATTGTTCTTTGTATAATCCAAAATATTTATTCCATAAAAAAATGAATACTGTTATTTCAGCATAAGCAACGAAAACAGTGCTGCCTCTATAATACTAACAGCTTGTTGACATTAAGCAGGCAAACATTTCAAAATGCTGTTATAGCATTTTATTTAATGTGAAAATCAGTTCAAATCAAAACAATCATTCATTTAAGTCCCTACAAAAATGATAAGCATTAAAAAATGGGAGACACAAAGTGGGAATGCATTGGGAAACACGTTTGCCCGCTAATTAAATTGCTTGTAGCTCGGAAATTTCTTCCTCTAAGCAGCTGAAAAGTATCTAGTTGTGTTCCTCGCATATTTTTACCCCTAAAACCACAAAGTTTAAAAAAATCCGTTGATGATAATAAAATATGTTTGCTTGTAAGATGTAAAACTTTGCTAATTTTTATTCTAACTGGAAGACCAGGCCAAATGGGAAAGTCTTAAAAATTTGTACAATATAGGTGATAAATATGCACTTATAGACGCCGTTAATAGAATTAGTAGGTATTTATCTAATTGCGTTACACTCGAGTTTAATTTCATTTTATCTACGGAACGTAATAAATGACATTTTTGTAAAATGAAGATTGCAGCAGTGGATCTGATTGCTTATTTCATTTCTGAATAAAACATTCGCTTTTGTTTTTAAAAGCGGTCGTTAAAACTAAACAAAGATAGTGTACGCAACTCAATGAAACTAGATATAATCGTGATTCCTTGAAATAAATCCATATTTGCGACGAAAGAGAAGAATTGCAGAAAATCCATTTAGTTTATTATATAAATTCAACCCACCCAAGTATAAAGTTTGCCTGGTATCTTATACTTTTTACATTGTGTTTATATTACTCTACTGAAAACATGAGATACACGAGCCAGCTAGCTTGAATCCATTTCCACTAATGCGTCTCTCTCCCGTCTAGACTTCAGTTTCCACTTGGGATCGTCGCTGCAACCGTATCTTGATGCCCCGGCTGTTGGACTTTGGACGAAAATGGAACAACCCATAAATGAGTGGATTCACACAAGAGTTTGTACAAGCGAATAGGAAAAATCCTTTTTGAATACGTTGATCAACTTGCTGAGCGGATTCCTTGTCAAACCAATACCAGAATGACATAACGTTGTATGGTGTCCAGCAAAAGAAAAAGGCTAACACAATTACAACCGACATCTTCAACGTAAAACCCTTTGCTCGCCCAAGGGCACTCATTTGTGGTCGGCTATGGGATCCAACTGAAAAATAAATAGCGCTGTAAAAAACTCCACTTATATCAGTAATTAATGACCTAACTAACAATAGAATTTGCTTACTAATTTGTGAGCGGGCGCAATACATTTTGCACAATATACAAGAGTAGCAGAATATGATCATTATCATGGGGAAACCGCACATAGAGTAAAAACTACAAAAGTTGTAGGTAAGCTCCATCCACGGTAAGGTAAAGGAGTTGAAGGTTATACATTGCTCGTACCAGGTGAAATGGGGGTGAGTTTCCACATGGAATATGAAAGAGTACGTAGAATAAAAAACAAACGAATTCAAGAACGTTTTCAGGTTTTCAACGTAACTTAAAATAATAACAATTTTAACTGGGACAAACTGCACATCACGCTCGCAATCCATGCAATAATTAGCATAATTATTCCCGATTTGGTGAATCCCGAGCCCCAACCGGTTTCATAATAGAAATATAGCGATCCAAACTTATGCAAACAAGAACGAAACCCGAAAGGTGGAGACCAAAAACCCATAGAAATGACATGATTCTGCACATCCAATCTCCAGCTTCCCACGAAACCGTAATGTTCCAGGCGATCTATAAAATATTGATGTGAAATGAGTCAGTAATGCATATTTATACTGATGCTTCAAATTGCACTATAATTAATTAAAATAAGTTTTTGTGCTAGAGTTAACAAAAAACAGGAATAATATGCATGAAAAATTTAAATATGTATGAATTTTTCGATGAGCTTTCATTTGCAGATTTGCCAATCTACAAGTTCAAGTTTCAAATAATTCGAACTACATATTATAATTTATACAGTTACAGTGTCGAGTTGTTGTTTAAGGAAAGAATTATTTCTAAAAGCTGGGATTGTTATTAACTTAATATTCGGTTTAGCCCGATATTAATTTATTATTATATTCTTCTTACTATTTCCATGATAGGTTAAGTGCGTCACTTAAAATAAAGGCAGAGTAAAGCTCCAAATTCAATTCAAGACATAATTGTGACAGAATATGCAACACCTAACTTTTATAAAAGTTTCTGAAGTGGTATAAAATGTTGTAAACGAATTTTCTCAAAATCAATCATTTGTACAGTAAATGCTCAAGGAATCAGAAATAACAAAGAGCTTATTGTCTTATTTCTACTTCCTTAGCTCATATGATGTGGCTCGTGGCTGAATAGTTGGCTTTTTGTCCTTTTTCCTCTCCGCACTCTATGTATATGACTATTTTAAATTGTTGCTCTCCCTGGTTCATGGTATGCATATATTGTGAGTTAATTCTGGCATTATTTTGTCTATAATGCCAATCTCACTTCTTCTTATTTGAAAGAAGGAGTTTACTGGCATTGTTGGCAACTTTGCGTTGATCGAAGAAAAATTGAACAAAATATGCTTACTAAATATTGTAATAAAAACGTCAAAATGATGGGGGCGTGATACGTCCTGAAAATCGACAACCTGTAAAAATATGCTAATTTTCAACAGTGCGCTAAAAATTGCTCCATTTGGCTGAACATTACTCTTCGATACACAAGGTTTTGCCATATCAGTCAAACGGATGAAACGCTGGGCGGAAAAACAGTGTATTTTACATGGAATGGAAGGCAACTCCTAATCATGACGCATCATCTCAGAACGGAGGACTGTCGGGGTACACAATAATATATTAAAGGCTGCCGGTCGAATCCCGTGGAAATAATGTTTATTTCAATGAAGTATGCAATTCAAAATATCAAAAATCCCGAAATCAGTCATAATTTGACAATTTCACAATTGGAAATCTCATGTTATGTTATTTTTAATCTAAGATTCATTAAATTAAACGGAAAATTATACTAATTTAAAACTGAAGCTCTTGATTTCAAGACCATTATTCCATATGGATTGCGGCGATGGTTCCAAAATATTGGCGTTGTTTTTGTCAAAATCTACATTCGGTAGACAACTACTTCTTGACAATTTGTTTACGGACAATATTACAAGTGGGTCTAACTATTTTATGAAGCATAACATGAGTGAATATTTGATTGTTATATGCAAAAACAATTTCTAGTTCATATTAATATCTACATTTTGTAAACTTGAGTATTGTGATAATCTTCGTGGTGAACAATTTCGCATAGGTCTAAAAAAAAGTAATAAAGAACACTTGTTTTACCTCTTGCAAGTAGTTGTGGTTATTGAGGCATTTTGACAGCATACCCAAAGTACCCAAAAAAATTTATTTATTGTTTAACAATTATTTGTACAATGATTTTCATCACAGATTTGCCAATCATTTCTAGAAAAGATTTTTTTTAAGAAAACTTCTTAATGTTTTTGCCTATTTCTCTGCCTACAATTTGCTTCTGTGAATTTTGCACTACAATATTCACCCACTTTGTGATTTATCTGTATCACTCTATACATTACTCGTGGTAAGGAGATCTGTAATAATTGTTTTCATTTTAAGTTGTAGACCAGACAAAGTTACCAAGCAGACCACACCTGGGACAACGAACCATTTTGAGTCTAATTACCTTATATTTCGCTCACGTTTTATCAGAACGCAGGGCACTCATTGCTCCCTTGCAAAACTGATGCAAGATCTTTCCTTCGTGTACCCTACGAAATCCATGGAGTTTATAACTACGTAATGAAGAATTGACGTGTCCATTCATTTTTGTACAAAGCCCAAAATTCGGTTTTTTTTGTTTTACATTTTAAATAGGCAGCAGCTGCGCTCTACTTTTCTTGCTCACAAAATAGCGCTCATTTTTCTTGCTCCTACACACATTATTTTTCCTGAAAAAGATAGGAAGGGCGCAGTGCTTGCTGAGACTTTATTGAAAAATCTGTTCATTCAGACTCGTACAATACTTTTAAACCAAAGCAAGAGTCGAGTAGCCGGGTTGCTAAGTTCTGCGAGCGCGTTTGAGAACTGCCGACCGCTTCCTCGCACGACAGTTCACTTTTAACTGCCGAATTTCTTTGCTCAAAGGCGAACGACCCTTGAAACAACACTCTCTCAGGTGTTTTCCTTTTGCTCAAATTCCACTTTTGTGGTGTTTATGATTGCTCGATTTTGTTTTTCCGTATGTTAAAAAGCCTTAATACCATTAGCCCATAAGACCTCGGTCTCGTTTGTAACAAGTTATAAATTCTCAGTTCCGACATCCTCGTAGTATCTTTGCTCTTTTGAGCTACAAGTAG
The DNA here is from genome assembly GCA_001718145.1 of Orchesella cincta. NCBI lineage: Eukaryota > Metazoa > Arthropoda > Collembola > Entomobryomorpha > Orchesellidae > Orchesella > Orchesella cincta. The sequence continues at coordinate 21,928 of LJIJ01002697.1, forward strand.
TTCCACAGGAGTCAAAACGCCCAGAAGCAGCCCCGCATACGCGATTTAGTGGCAACGGGTTTGTAGCAATGAGACAAGCAATGATGCCACTTTTTAGATGCAAACATGTATCTCGTGCACTCCTTAGGATGATATTCTTTTAGAAGGAGGTTCATCCTCCCCGTTCAGTTAAGGAATATAAAACTCCCCAGTATTCCACAAGCGTCCGTGACTCGGCGCGACAGAGATCTTGATTACTACCAATAGTTTCCGAGATGTTAGCTGCCATTTGAAATTAGCGATTTTAATTCTTGACATTTAGACTTGTGTGCAAAGGTTAATAAATCTCTCCCAGGTCTCCTAGTCCGCACATGCTTAGCGGTTTAATTTAGATGTTGGAGCGAGCTTCCATCCCCAACATAATTCATTGGTAGACAAAGAATTGATACGCCAGCCAGGAACGATCGTTCACGTTACTTCGACAATCTAATCCACAGACCGTGGTTGGGCACAAGCTTGCTGCAAGACTCTCCATCCTCCGGATCCAAACTTCCAGTTGTAACAAAAAGGACGGTTGAAGCGTGGAAATAACATGCTTGAGCTCTTCTCTCCACCGCCAAACTCCAGCAGCGGCTGGCTTGGTTATCCCTCGCCGGCAGCATTCAGTTCATCTCGCTGAGGTCGGGAGAGCAGAGAGGAAGACAGACCTCTTTCCTGGTCAAATTTCCATCGTGATCTATGCCGCTGCCGGAGCTAAACAATCGGCCCCTAGCCTTCCTCCCCCACCATAATTCGCCCTAACGCGTTCCATAACCTTTTCCAGGTTTATTTTTCGTGGATTCCCAACGGAGGAAGGTTAACGTCCCTGTCACGCATTTAAGGACGAATTTTCCCGCTCCAATTCAAAAAGCCACCTTGGAAAGGAGATGAGAGAGTCAGAAGGCTCTCGCAGGTCAAGAAACTTCCGGTCTCTACAAATACAGGTCGCTCTAATGCCCCCGTTCTGCGCCGATCCAGGCCATTCCATTATCAACCCGTCCTCAACTTGTGGCATGTGATTGTAAAGGTAACCTTTTTTCGTGAGAGCTGAAGGTAGAATAGATATGGTCCCAGAGCCCGCAGTAGCCTTACCTGCATATACACAGCAAGCTATTTTTATTATCCCTTGCCACTTTCCCACAATTACAGCATATGTGCGCGAGTTATACTCTTCTGACTGGATTGGATCCACCATCCCGGCAGAGACCGCCATCAACTGGCTAATAAACAATTGGGGTACCTTTACTCGATTGTGTGTGTTAATTGCATCTGTGTGCTTTTTGCGAGTTACACACTTTGTTTCTTTAGCCTCAGAAAGTCCCAAGAGTTTCCTTTAAAGCTCAGCTTTGATGCAATACTGTCTCATTTACGATTATGGGCATTATTTCCAAACGCCATATTGATTTTCAAGAAAATAGAAGAAGCCAAGTAATTCTCGATTTAACCCACAGTGACGATGTTCGGAGTACCTAGAATATCTATCCCTAACCATAACCATGAAGACCTCCTTATTCAGTCCCATAACTAGCATAAGTTTAAATCTGTTATGGGACGACATCAAATAGAATAACCCAAAACGAGGATTATTTTACCAATGGATTATTGACAAATGATGTCTTATGCCGGGGAAATCAAAGCTAGTGGTGTTCTCCGTTGAGTGTCCAGTCCCTTAGAGCCAATGATTAACACTGCAATCCTTCAGTTTGTGGTCCCAGGCGACGAAGCCACTATGCTCAACTCGACGAACATCAGAGGAACTCTAGGCCCAAATTTCCAGCTGGGCAGGTATGCATTGATCTGAGTGTCGATCCTTATAAAGCAAATCAAAACTCCGCATCAGCAGGAAGGCTTCAAAGGTATATGTCCTCGGTAAAAAATGCACATAGCACCGTTTCTTCTTGTAACCCTATTTATATTCATCAACCTTTCTCTGCTCTACTATTTTCGTCAGCGGATTTGAACTTTGTTCATCTCGAGGAAATCAGCCTGGGCTCTGTTTACGATTTCCTCCCATCAGATGTCCACACTCTCCACTGCGGTTTGTATCCACCGCCAAATAATTGGGCGCTTTTTTTCCAGAAAACCACCAAGCTGACAAATAACAATATTCCGTAGGTCGCTAGGGCTCTTATCGAAGGTCTTTGTTACCGGGATGAATCACTGTGCAAGTAATATTTCACTCCGATAGCGTTAAAAACTTGCGCAACACAGGCGCGAGCTGAGTCTGATTAGATCTGAGGCGTATCCAGTGCCTTCAAAACCCTGCTGATTGGAACGGCTGCTTGAGGCCCAAAAACTCAACGTCCAATCCGCCACTCCAACTTGACTCCAAGGTCCTAAAATTCATCAAAACCAAAGTGAAATGAAATCAACAGTTAAAAAACAAAATAGTTTGAAATGTCTTACATTACCCCAGTTGGATAAGTCGTTGCTGCTGACGGCCAAGGGAGTGTCTGTAGTGGTGAGCAAAGGCGTCGTTCAAATCCATTTGGGCAGGCTGCGGCGTAACTTAGCCTGTCCCCCTGCGTCCAAAGAG
>LJIJ01002698.1:0-24473 GCA_001718145.1 Orchesella cincta
TAGTCACAATAGAAAACTGTTTCAAAAGGTCCTTTGAACCACTCTACGGTTATATCTGACAACGATGTCTTTTTAATATGAAGTGTTCCAATCAACTCACTAACGCGTCAATACTAGATCGCTTACTCTTAAAAACTAGTGATTTTATAGACCAAGGGTAAATCTAGGAGAGAGGTCTTGACAAAAAGTCTTTCTGAAAAAATGCATGAGCTTTTTATCCAAAAATGAAGCATCGCCGAGTGATATATCATCGAATCTTTTTTACATATAACAAGGGTGGACTTGACAGACCGATGATGAGTGAGTCACTATTTGCTGTTATTATAGATTAAATGTGAGCATACTTACTCAAAAGGGTGACGTTTACAGGCTTACATCCAACCTTCAAACAAACCAGGTAAGGTATATATGCGTACTCATACTAGATAATTTAATGTCTTGCGTAGTCATTGTATGATCATCCCTTGTTGAGTAATAGGACCACAAGAACACTATTTAAGTTGGCCTTTCTGTTTGTAGCTTAGGGCTGCGTTATGGGAAAAGGTTAAAAAAAAAATGCTTACCAAAAGGGGTTTTTAATAAAAGAACAAAGTAACAGGTAAAATTGCATACACACCACTCAGACATATACATGGAGAATTTGACACCATAAAAGTAAAACTCTAATTTTAATTTTTGAATGATTTGAATGAGTACAAAAGTTAAGTCAATAAAACAGTATGGTCATTTGTTTATTGAACAAAGTCATCTTATCGCTGGAAGTATGTTGCGCACGATTCGGAGAATGAGCGTTTCTTGTTGGCAGTAGCAAAAACTACAGTCGTTATGCGTTTTGAAGCTAGGGTTGCTTTAAAATCAGAGATCATAAAATGCATGTACTACTATTCTCCTCTTATAATAATATTGTGCGTAGATGTGAAGTGAAAATGGATAGATGCGTTGTGACTCCATTGCTCTTCAATGAAATGGGGCTCATAAGAAATCCTAAAGAAATTCAAACTAAAATAAATTGTAATATGATAAGGATTTTACAATATAAATGGGGTGGTCGACAACTGGATGTATTCGTGTAAGCCATTCCTGGTCAACTTCGTGTTCATTTTGTATGCCCTCTCAATTTTTTGTTGACATCATGATTAGGTGAATATTTGATGTCAAATTCAGAGTTATGAAGGCTAATTACGTGTGTTGCTATTTGCAGTTTTACAATGTAAACCAAAACGTTTGCTGAAGACTTGGAACTTGAGCTCTGAAAAATCACGTCTCCAACTTGTTTTCTTAAATTGTGTTCGAGTCTTCATGGTACTTGAACAAAGTATGAGCTATTTCGTTTTAGAATGCATAGTTCCATAGTCCTATCCCGCTAGCATCAACACAGATATTTGTATGTTATAATAGATGTGCATACAAATGGGTTGCCTGTACACATCGCATTACATTTTCAACAAAGTTTCTCAATTGTCTCAATGTCATTTCATGTGGACCAGCTGCAAGTTTTAACGTGAACCCTCTAGTGTGGAGTCGACCTTTGATTCTGAGAAGCTGCATTTTTTACAGCAAAGCTTAGCGTGCAGGATAAGCTTCCTACAAGAAAAGAAAGGAAGGGTGAGTATTACTTTCAGAAAATATTATTGAAACTTGCATCGTATACGTGTGACAAATGTATGACTCACTTGCAGGACGCAACCAAAGAAAGAGGGGAGAAATGGTAAGGGTTGGAGTTGGTTCAAGCAAGATTAATGCATTATGCTTTAAGTCGGATTTCTTCCACAGGTTTAAAGACAAAATACGTATCATTTATGTTTTACAACTGCTAATACGTGTCAGACATCGACCATTGCTTATTTTAGATCCAATTTTTATTATACCATCATTCCAGCATGGTTTTAAAAACAAAGGCAGCCTCATGAACTCTAAAGAAACCTAAGGCCAAAGCAATTGTTTCATGTTCTCAATCAGGATCAACAGTTGATTATTTTCATCTTCCTTACAATGCCCCATTCAAGAATTACATGACTTCCACATCAAAAGTAACTCTTGAATCATAAAGCACACTAAAAGCCCTTGAGTAGTTGTAAATCGGAAGCCAAAACGAAAACATGGGACAAAAGTCATCTTTTTATTTTTGTTAATACGACCCAACAAATCTCAGTCTCTCCACACACCTTCACCTGTGTTGGCAATCATTTTTGCTATTTAAGCAATCAATGAAAAAATTACCTAAAATTTCTGTTTTATTGACAGAAAACTATCCTTTTGCATTCGTGTTTTGAGTTTCGTCTGCGTATTTATTATGCGAATTGAAGTCTGGTCATAATTCATAGGAATATCTGACTGAATATAAGCTTGAATCAGCAGATGCAAACACAGATGATAATGGAACAATATTAGTAGTAGGTTAAGACTGCAAAATAGCTCTGAATATACATTACTACAGTATTGCTTATCATAGAAATGACGTGCTGATATTGTAAAATACATCATTTGTAATTGCTGCTAATTTTGATGGTATTTATTCCCAAGCCAGAAGTACAGTATAGTTTTTCAATCGTTACCTTCTCATTATAAGTGTCATATGAAAACATCATGCAGTTGTAAGGAGAGTAAGATGGTAATCATGACTTTTACATGAAAACTGAGAAAAAATTGAGGATAGCATTGTCAAGTTGTATTTGTTACAAGAAAAGGTAAAATCTGGAGAGAGTAATTTAGTCGATATTGGCTAGTTAGCTGGGCTCTTTCTAATCTTGTATCATATAATCCTCATCATCATGGCCATGAGAATCATAGGTACATAAGATTGGAATTTGATGCAGCATGGAAATGACCATATTCAAAAGACATACATAATTACATTACGTGTTGAAATGATGAATGGTGACAATGATAGCTGTCGTTGGACTATGGATGAAAAAAATGATGATGATAAAGAAGAAGTAAACTACCCAGTCTTTATTCATGCAATTTTATTCGACACTGCTTAGTCTGCAAAAAATATGCCATCCATTCCGAAAATTAGAGCATACTTTCAGAGCATATTGCAACTTGCGTCGTATGCGTATGATAAGTTGTAACTCATATGCAACCTGCAAGCAAATGAAAATGAGTAAGTAGAAATTCATCACTAAAAAATTAAAAAGGTTCTGTTCCTAAACTTACCTACAGATTTGCTTACTCTAAAGTTTTATGCATGGGTTGGGGTTGGATGGGTAAAAGCAAGACCAATAAGCATAAACATGTTTTTAAGTCAGATATCCTTCAAAGCTATGCTGACAAGATATCCCTTGTAGGAGAAAGGGCATTGCCACACTACATTTAGGCATACGTGTTTGCTTCGCTTCAATCATGCCTTCAACTCAACTAAACTCAGACTAGTTCTCAGACTAAACGAGTACCAAAAACAGTCAAGTTTGTAAAAACTTTGGTAGCAGCATTAAGAACAACTGACCTACTCCTTTGACGTGAATTTTTTAAAGCGATTAGTCAGTGTAAACTCCCTGAGAAATTTTAACATGGTTGCAGAATGAGGGGACTACCTTCAAATGATAATATTTCAATACTCTAATTTGAATTTTGAATAATACAAGGAAAAATGATTCCACTACATGTCTACAATCGACATTTTGAAAGTGTTGCATTGTCGTTTTGCTGACTTGTCATTATCTGCAATATTAAATTAAAAAGGAAAATTTTTCATTTTTACTTAAAAACTAATATTAAAAAAGGGGGCCGAAATTTTTCTTGGGTGTCCCCCCCAGGTTCAAATCCGTGGTTGCGGGCCTGCTTTTGAAAATCTCCGTCAGAATCACCATCACGAATCCCCTCTCGGAGGAGGACTACTTTCACAAACTGCTTGCTTCATATACACGACATACACGTTTGTAGTTGTCGTGAATGCGTAGTGCGGTCCATACAACTACTCGAACATACCCAACCAAGATTAAACAGGTAAGACTGCCTACTACAGTCTAAACTCGAGTCTCATGCATCTCCAACTCATCATTTTCTCTATTTTTTGTTTTTTAGACTGGTCACATAACCAATACCAGTGAATACTCCACTACCAGTGAAGGAGCGATCCTGGGAGAAGGAGTTGCGACACTATCGTCAACATTTAAAGGCTGAATTCGGACACATTTGTCAAAGGTAGTATTCGGCAGTCAAAATGATCATTTTTGTTTGTTTTCCATATTATGTATGAGGTGAAATATTTTCCAGCGATTGTTTGTTCTCAACTACATAATACCGTAACGCTGTTCGTTCTCTTAAATAGATTGGTAGCCGGGGAAAGCGGAAGAATTTGATTTTTGAAAATCTACTTCATCTTAAGCCAAGAAAAATATCGAGCGTCAACAAGTGAACAACAGGAAGCAAAGTGTTGCGGACTTCGAGTTCCCAGTTGACGTTAGCTTCATTTTAAAGGTATGCATCACAGTCTTTCTATTTCATAAAATCCATGCGTTGGTTATTGGTGCACTGTTTACCATGGTAAAAACTACAACTTATCCACTTATTTAATAGGCCTACTCTACCGTCATCCCTACGGTTATCCATTCAACATGAGTGCCTTATCGGAAGAGGACTACTACTTTAAGCTGGACAACATGGTCCTCATCTCCAGTGAGCATCTGCGGACGCTGTTTCAAGCGCGATGGAAATCCCGATTTTGAATCCGTACATGCAGATCGGCCACCTCGAAACGGAGAGTGGGATTAGGGTTAATCACAAAGATTGCCTTGTTTACTTGGGAGAGGTGACTGACATGTGCCGCTTTTGTGGGGAGGAAAATTCGAAACGTAAGTGTGGAAATTGTAAGAAAACCATGTATTGCTCGAAGGAATGTGAGGAATACGACTGGAAAATTTTGAAGCACAAACGCATTTATTCTCATATCAAGAATGAACAGTGTTCTAAACGTTGACGTCGGATTATACATAATTTGAATCTTTTAACATTTGTACTTATTTTTGTTTTATTTGATTTTTGGAATTACTTAACGTACATGTTTATTATAATTTATTTTATTCATTGTGATATCCTCAAAATGTTAATCATCATCATTTTATGTTTACATTTGGAAATAATTGAAATTGTGATATTTATATTGACATTCGTATTTTATTCAAGTTATTTTAATATTATCACAGCTCATCTATGTTCGTATATATTTTGTGTAAGGTTTCTGTATTTATGAAATAAATGGTTTATAATATTAGCTACCAATAAATAATTGAGATTTGCCTTTGAGCACTGAATTATCATCGTTGTTCCATTTTATAACATGAAACATTGAACGTTTGCTAGTTAAAATATTCATGTCAAAATATATGACTGAATTCAAAGCATAATATTCATAATTTGTAATAAGCTTTTTCATACATCGATCATTGCATTTTTTGCGAGATGACTTGTATCGATTTTCCATACTTTCAGCAAGGTGAAAGAAAGCGACTTTACGACCGTATGACCAAAGAAATCCTCCCATGCACTGAATGTCAAGAATTATAACTGGAGAAACGGAAATTGATTTTTTTGATTTACTCAAGCATGTGGTAACATGGTATCCATTTGTCCTCGTTTTATTCTTATTGTCGCTCATACAGCTAAACAAATTACTCTCCTGTAGACGTTGCAAAATGAAATCTTTCACTGAAAAATGCCTTTCCAATTGGTAAAATAAGCGTATGAACATTTTCAACGTCCATTTGTATCAGTACAGTTCGTAATGGAGGCGTCGTGTCAGAAATGGGAAGTGCCTTTTTGTTGTCACTGCTAAATATAATGGCATTACTTCCAAACGCATTGCTTCATACGGGATTCCAGTGTATGTAAGTGTGACATGAAGGATCTTACTTGATCGAGTATGTTGGGAAAAATTGATGAAGTTGAATTGGATGTCTATGTCAAGTCAAACCTTGATTAATGGACGTTTTGGCATTTACTCTTCCGTGCGATATTAGGCTGAAGTTTTAGGTAAAATAATCTATTAATATTTACTTCTTATATGAAGTAAATGCAGACTCCACTTTCACCTCACTGCTTGACTGATTAAAATAACAAACAAACAGTTATATTATGAGAATACTGATAGTGTACAGAAAACAGGGCTTTCAAGACAAGACTATGAACTGACTTTTGCCCTGCAAATGTATTATGTGTTTTGTCGACGTATTATCATAATCCTGATGTGAACTAATACAGAACACATGGTCAGCATGATACTCTACTGCTCTTCAGGACAATGGGACTGATGGATATATCCTAAGTAAACAACACTGACGTTACAAAGGAAAAGGAAATGACTAGAAACTTCATGTATTTGTGGTAAGCTTCATGTTTTTATTGGGTATTTATTACATTTCTTGATAACTAATTCGACGACATTCAGTGTGAACTTAATTGGCTAAATGTAGACTTGTTTAGCTTGTGGTAAAGATGAGAAAGAAAGAAAACGCGATGTAACGTGTACAGATTTTCTCCAATACTAATAAATTTTCATCAATAAATACGGAAAATGTTCATTTTCTTGAGAACTGGGTATCGTAGTGAGAAAGTACATACTTTTTTCGCTATCAATGTAGAAAACAGCAAAAATCTTATTGTGCCCCTCGAAACACGTTTGCCAATATGTGCTTTCAGTTTGAAGTAGATGGTCTAACAACTTGAAATAACTAAAGTGCAGAAGCTACCATGATTTGGAAGATGACATCTTAAGAGAAAACTGTCTACACAGCCTTTAAACGAAATTCTGCTTGATTAGGACTCCGGTTTCATTTCCAATTTTTGTACAGATATTGTATATGGAATTCACATTCCTCTTGTTTAGGTTGCTCATTACATATTTATCATTGAAACTGATATATTACTAAGCATAACTCAATCTAAATTAAAAACGTATCTACATAGCGAGTGTATAACAGATTCGATCTGAAGATCAGAATGTTTAATCTGGAACAAAATGCCTAAATTATAATTTTATTATGGGCACTGGGTATTGGATGGAACAAGATAAAAAGCAATTTGCATTCATTAAAATTAAAGAAAATCATTTCATGAAAGAGTAATCGTCTATATATAAAAACAGACTATTCGATAAAAAAGGAAGCGTATAACTGATAGAATAAACAAACTACTGAAAATGTGTAACGAACCACCTAAAATAACATTGTAAAATTGTATGAATATTTCTTGACATTTAAAGCTGTTACACAGAGGTAGTTTGAACAGACGAGTGTATGTTCAGCTCAACTTGTTGGTCAGTTCGGCGATAGTTAATGTATAACGTCTGCGATTGACATTTTCCATTGTTTTACCCCAGTTGGTAAAAGGCATGAACTCGAACTCTTCCTGCTGTCCTGATGACTTTGCCTTGCATAACCGTACAGCAATGTAGATGGATGCCAGTCGAAAGACTATCTCTGTGATTGTGATGAGGATGACAGTGATACCAAGCACGATGACACCAGGAATAGACCAAAGAAACGGAATTTGGAATAGGATGAATGCCAATAAACCAATCGCAGTCGTGTTGAGAAATCCCCAGAAATGACATAATTTGATGGCGATTCCTGGCGTGGTTCTCTGATTAAGAGTAGAATGAGAATATGTTCAGTCATATGAAGGCTTTTCTAAATACGAAGTTTAGTTTATTTAAAAATAAAAGAATGCCAATAAATGACTCACCGGCAAAGCTGCCACATATAGCAAGGCAGGGGCCAGCACCTGGATCAAAAATAATATGCTCGTGCTGATAATCAATGTGAGCATACTAATCTCCAGAGAATCTAGCCAAATATTGGGACCCATTCCCCAAACAAGGAAGCCAAATAAGCCAAATCGAATCAGGACAAACATCTGAAATTCATATGATTATAGAATCACATTAGGAGTTTGTACAATTTGCTAAAATTGATAGCATTTATTTCGTTTTGTCAACTTACCAAATCCAGAAATGCAACAATTTTTGCCCTCTTCCTGAGTTCCATTTTTAGTGCGATGAAGTCGTGTTGCTAATTAGATTTGCAAATTTCTTTGTCATGCACTTGTCAACTGATGCATGTAGTTGCTAAATTTCTTAGTATTTTTATGTGTTGGTTTCAAACTTTCATTGTTAAAATTACTATGTAATGTAATCGCAAATATTCAAAGGTTTTACTTGGTAATTAGCTTCCTGGAATAAATTTACAGCGAAAAGATTGGACGAGAAAAGGAAAGCGACTAAAGCGATTGTGATTGAAAGAAAAAGGGTTTACTTAGCGACAGTGCAAAAGTTTTCTGAATGAGTTACTTTTGGTCTTAAATTTTTTAGTCATCATCGTAATCATCCTTCCACTTTTCTCAACTACCAGGGTTGCGTTAAGATGAAGGATACGAGAGATTGCGCAAGAATTGCACCAACTTAACAACATGCTTTGTAGGGAGTACAAGTCAACTCATCCATAAACGTTTGGAACAATATTCTTGTATTCAGCACTATCCAAATCAGAGATAACTTGTCATCTGCATCCTGTGATCGGGCAATTGTAGCAGATGGGTTAGTCACTATAAAACAATAGGTTTCATTGTTTGCACAAAAAATGCTATAAGCCATAGTCATCTTTCTCCAGCATCATAAAGCAGCTCTTGTTTGAGACTTTTACTCATCTGAGCATTTTCTTATCTTGTAAACATCATTATTCATGATCACATGAGCATGAACAATTTCCGTTTTGAGATGTTGGTTTCGTTCGTTAAGAATGATAGAAAAAATCATAGATTAATTTTTTAGTGAAATCGAGTAAGATATTAAGAAAACTAAAGTGTGCAACTTTCCATACATATCAACACATTAGCTTTGGATGAGTCAACCAGCCAACGGCACACTTGTATGTTTGTAAGAGTAAAGTTCATTTAATGCATTTCACAACAGGCTGTTCAAGTCAAAAGGTCCGTAAATCCGCATATACGTATAACTGAAGACTTAAAATAGATATGCCAATGTTTTGTACAAAGATAATGCGTACGCGAAACCAAACAAAGTTCTTCTCATATGCAGAGTTTTGATCTAAATAATAAATAGAAGAATGAGAATAGCAGGCATGCTATACTTTGCGCAGATTCATACTACAACAAGAATCGCCATGCAATATAATGGTGACATGGGCTGCTCTTTTGTAATATCAAGTTTATGAAATATGTACTTAAAACTGATAGTATCCAATCAATAATGGGAAAAGGTGTGATGTGGGGCACACTAAGAATTTAGTTTTACAAACAATGCGTCATATTTCTTTCCAACAAGTTGTCGAGAGTTTGGAAATTGCGATATTTTTTGGAAAGAATCTGAATTTAGAAGCTAGAAAGCTCAACCGTGTCATTACAGCTTTCTTAGCTATGTAAATGAGTCCAAATTGTGTTCATACGCTGTGACGTCAAATAAATGTATTTCTGTTGTCTTATATCCACTTCAAGTTTAAAATGTTCATTCAGTCATGATGTTAACGAGCAATTTAAAGAGCATTCAAAATTAACATGAAGTTGATTTGGAATGGCTTAACACAAATAAAGCCAGTTCCCAGTTGATTGTCATTCCATTTTCCGCATTATATTTATTACCAGAATCTATTTTAATTTTGTTTGCATTAAATATTTTTCTCTCGCAATCCCATTTCCTTGAATAGCAGTGTAATATAATGCTCTCAACGCATCTTTTTTTCAAGCCGCATCTACAAGCATCAATAAATCCTGAAGGAAGGCTAGGATGATGAATCATGAACCTTCTTTGACATATCTGTTTTTAATCTATCTAAGCGTACGAGTCCTTCTAAATCAGAACGTCTGTAGTTGTTGATAATAATAACTTCGAATGAACTATCGAGTTCTTGGCTTTAATACTTTGTAAGAATGAGTGTGAACAAGGGAGAGAGAACAAAGTTCATATTTTTACTTTGATGGTTGCACAATCTCCATGTATGTGTATGAGTGTTGTCCGTTCTTCAATTATCCTATAGTAAACCTTTTTCGTCATCACACTTTTCCCCATCACGCAAGCACACAAAACGTAAACGCACACAAAACGTTTGTGCGAGTTGTTTAAAGTAAGGCAAGTTTTTCTTACTTTTCTTGCACCCTTATGGCTCTAAACAAGGAATGATGATATCATTATTAAGCACAACAAACATGCGTACCTGGTATGCGTACAGATTTAGAAACATTTTAGATGTTTGTTTGTGGGTTAGGTTCATGTTTGTCAACCATAATCCCTCCGAGTAAATGTGAGTTTTTGTGAGCTCACAGTCCATCTCAAACAGTGAATGGTGACTCACTCATTGTCAGTCTGTCGAATTGAACCTCTTCGTATATAAAACGATGCCATTATCTGTCAAGAAGCTTCATTTTTAGGACGAAAGAGCTGAGTTCATTCTCGTGTCAGAAAGCTTGTTGCCTACACTTTTTAACTACTCATAAATTTACTCCCAAATCTCATAGTATCGCTAACTTATCAATTTTACCAACCTGGCTATTATCGTAGTTTTCAAAACCAACTTTTTGAAAAAAATTTCTTGATTTGACTAACCCGTCTCAAGGAGTAGAGTGTGGGTGAATAGAGACACTTCCAAAAATACTTGCGTGGAAACGTTTGTTGTGCAAAATGGAATGTTATCGAATGGGAACCAGAATCGTGGCTGGAATCGTTATAGTAAGCTCGTAACAAGTGTTTAATTACTTTAAAATATTTGAATTGAGAAGTGTGTAATTTGTGTCGAACTTCATGTTCTAATTTATATTTATTAATATTTATCACAGGCTGTCTCCTTTTTAGTTATGGTAAGTTAATAAAGATTTAGAGAATTAATGCAAGTGACATTAGTGAATTACTTACGAGGATATGGTCAGAGGTGATTCTGGCCGATTGGCTGAGACTCGTGGAGAACGTTTATTTACATGAGAAATGAACATACCTAGAATATGGGGTGGTCACCACCAAGCGTTTTAAAAAAAATCGAAAATTTCAGATTTTTGCAGAAATCCAGAATCCTTATGGGATTTAACATGGAGAAATCCAAATTTTTAGGGGTTCAGGCTAGGCACAATTTCAAAAAATTTCGAATTTTCAAAATTTCCGTATTTTTGTCAGAAAATGATGAATTTAGCGTAAACAACCGTTAAGAAGGCTTAGAAAAGACAAAATGAATATTTTTCTATCAATTATTAGTTTTTTTAAATTATTGAAGAAATTTCGAACTTAGCAAATGTTGGAAAAAATAGTGCACAAATGCTTGTTGGACTTTTCTAAGCCTTCTTAACGGTTGTTTATGCTAAATTCATCATTTTATAACAAAAATACGGAAATTTTGAAAACTCGAAATTTTTTGAAAATGTGCCTAGCCAGAACCCTTAAAAATTTTGATTTCTCCATGTTAAATCCTATAAGGATTCTGGATTTCTGCAAAAATCTGAAATTTTCGATTTTTTTCGAAACGCTTTGCGGCGACCACCCCATATTCTAGGTATGTTCATTTCTCATGTAAATGAGCATCCTCCATGAGTCTCAGTCAAATCGGCCAGAATCACCTCTGACCATATCCTCGTTATGAATCAGAACTTTCAAAATTACAGATACTTTTTAGCATCTATCTGGGGTACTTGTTGCCGGTTGTGGATACTCAATTAAAATCACCAGACGAGCAAACTCAACAAGAATCTACAGTCCTTCTGGTTGCAGTCATCATTTTAATGGCACTTCTCGAAATATTAGCAGCGGTCATGCTATTACAGGCTACTAAACCGGTAAGAAACTCGCCTGTTTTAAAGTAGTTTTTCCAGCAAATTGAGATAAGTTTTACAGACAGTTATTTCTCAATTTCTTTTTAGGGAAAGCAGACAAAGAGTGCACTTTCACTGTCAAAGTATTGGGTTATGATCAATGGAATTTGGGTGTGGATTCTGATTTACAGTATTATCCGAAATTGTTCTGTCACACCGGAAGGCGACTTGGAATATAAATGGATGGCGGCGTTTGTTCTGTTAGGAATAATCATCGTACGCTTTTTTGCCTTTTACATTGTAGCCAGATTCATTGTTATCTTGGAATCATCTACTACCCATGTGCCAGTAGATATTAAGCTTTGTGACGTTTAGTGTCGTCGTTAATTTGTGAGGAATATTCATTGATATAGATAGTTTCTCGTTACATGACATATTTATGTAACTAGGGATATTCTTTTTCATTAATTGTAATATTGAATTAGACTAGAAACTGCATTTGCAGCTGTAAGAAATGCTTTACTTGTATAATGTTTCGATTCCTGCTATCTTGTTTTATGCATTTAATCACTGTATTGTACCATAGAAGATTGATGGATATTCTAGAGTTCATGGCTGCAATGATTCTATTCGCAGCAACCCTAAATGTAACGTCCATCACTGTTGCTTTTAATTCAAAAGCGTTTTTAACATTGCAACATTATTTCATAGCTCATCTATTTCATACATTTCATTTTAGAACATTCCATTAGCCAGCGCACTCAAACTTTACAACTTTTGGCGTTTTTTAACGCGACTTGAATTTGTCTGGAGATGTTCTCTGTGTTCGTGATCACCTTGCTAGTGGCTATGCGTGTGCGTGTGAGTTTCTTTAATTGGATTCCGCTGATGATACCCGTCATTCACATCGAGGCAAGTCTTCGTCTAGGAGGTGTCTATGTTGTGGCTCATTTCATGGAGAAATTAAAGCCTGTCATCAACCTGAACCTAATACTACAGAAGATATCCGTCTTCACCGCTTTCCTGTCCCCAACTTAAGTGCTATTCGACACTGAGGCAATGCTTTTTAATTGATCAACAAATGTAATCTTGTCAATTACCAAAAGTATGGGTTTTATGACAATTTGCCCCTGTTGAGATTTATGCATAGCAAACTATTTTAGCAAAGTAGATTTTAGGTGATTATTATGGTAGTTCATTCATAACTATAAATCCTGTCATTATTTACGTTAATGTAGGTTGTAGGTATAATTATCTCTGCTTTAACTTTAGCACACTTTTTTCTTGTGAAAATATTGACTTTTACGTATTTGCTTTTTACTATACCAGTGATGTTGAGTCTTAAATATTTGATTTGTCTACACACAACTCCAAATGACTTTTAGATCATGATTTTTCATATTCAGTCGTTGACATGGCTCTAGTGTTAATTTTAGTATTATTTCCCACGTAACCAAGTTTATCGTAGTTTTAACTAAAGAGATCGGTGTAGGATGTGTTAGTGGTATCGCAACTCTTTACAATATACGTAATTGATTAATATAGTTACTCTGCTTTGATTTTACAAGAGTACAATAAAAATATACTGTTTCTAATTTATCCTTAGTCTCAATGAACTGATATATCGATCAAAATAACATGCAACCATTACTCTAAACGCGTGGTTGGTAGCTTTTCCGTACAATATGTATATTCAAACAATAATAGGTTAGTTGCAAGCTACTCAAAAGAGATTTGTACGCTAAATTATTAAGACGATTTATTTTAAATTAATAAAGTACTCTTAAACATGAGCTTTCTCTGTAATATAATGATTAATGACAAGCAATTCGCTTCTTACCATTGCATTATAAGTGACTACATATTACAAAACAAATATTATACTTTTTGACAGTTTTTACTCAATTTGCCATTGAATTAGCACATATAACTATAATTTTAAAACCTTTTAGAGTGAATACTATACTTCATCGTATTATAATTACGCATTAATACTAAATTAATACCAATAGAGGTGGAGTCTAGAATTTGCAATTCACACGCATGATTTGCGTAGGTGGTCTGTGTAACGACAGTTTCAGTTTCTAGAAAGAGAAAATTGTTAGTTATCCTTCTGGTACTACACATTCAACATAAAAGTCCTTCCGCTAGGGTTGGTTTGCAACCAAAAATGCTGATAGCGAGCAGTACCTTCATTCTGAGGTAGAGAACTTCCTCGCTCGTCTCAAATTCCTTCTCATCGACGCCTCTGGCACATGCGGTTGAAAGAAATTCAGGCACCGTTTGATTCCCACTTTTTAGAGCTGTGACCAAATTCTGTGCATCTGCATCAACATTTTCATCGTAGAAACTTAGGGTTTCACGTACAACTCCAACACGACCGGTACGACCAAACCTTTGGATATAATCATTGATATCTTTTTGGAAGCTCGTAATTAAGGACAGTCACGCCAGTAATATCTGGAAATCGAAATTAATCATTTAGATATAATTTTACACAATACTTCATGATGTTTCAGCTGTAATTTTCAATCAGTCACTTACTCAAGGCACGAGCTGCAACGGACGTCGCAATCATACCATTAGACTGCCCAGAATCAAAGATCTTCAACGACTGAGTCCTTTCCGGTGGAGTAAGTTTGCTGTGGGTGCCTCCAAACTGAAACTCCTTATATTGGAGAAAGTCCAACAATTTCTTCACCTTTTTGATGGTGTTGCAAAACACTAGAATCTTCTTGTCATCACCGAACAGGAGATGCATCAATAAATCGCATGAAAACCAACTGCAAGAAACCGTACATGAAAAAGAATAATATCATAATCGAAAAACTTGGCACAACAGAAGAAACTGTGCTGAAAATATTAATGCAGTAAAAAGCATTTTTTTATGAGCAGGATAACATATATGGTTAACTTTCTAGCATACATGTTTCATGATCGCGAATGCAAGTCAACTGCAATATCAGTATTCCCACGTATCAAGAAAATTATTTATTTTAAAGCAAAGATTCCGGCTACAGTACGTTGAAAATAAAACTATACTGAATAAAATATTAAATGTAATTGTTAAGCCCTTGTGAATGTGTTTTCGTCTTGGCTCGTTCACAGAATGACATGAACAAATCTGTCAGAAAGCAAATTTTTACGTAATGTAATGTAATATGTATCAGTATGACCTTTTTATAACACGCATATAAAACCCACGTCATCTTCATGACGCCTCATGGCCCTTGCAACCGTCACTCTATCATTTTAAGGCATATGTTCAATGCTTGAAAAGTTAATAGTCTGCGAGCTTCTGCAGTATAAGTATGGGATTTTCCCCATTCACCAGCACTGATTATAAATAATTCACTATTACAAATCTATATTACATTTCAGATTTGAAAGAATACATTAGAATTATATTCCACCACGAAAAATAAATCAAACACGTATGACGCATCGTAATAAAACTTTGAGAAAACTATGATGTTTACAAATAAAATATAATTAAATAGGTATATAAAACAAAACTGTTTAAGGTAGAGTTCAAGCAACATCTTTCTCCAGCTCCCAGTCCCGATGGAAATTTGGATTTTGCATCAGGCTCAAAATCTCCTCCGACAAAATTGATGCTTTGATCTTGTTCCGTTCCCGTTTCCTGTAAATATGCATAAACGAATGTATTTTAAGGCATTACATTAAATTTATTTTCTTTGAAACTTGTAATAAGCTATTTAAAAAGAAATAATGCAAATATTTTCGTAACTTACGCCTGCAACAGCTCCCCAATTTTTGACTTGACATCTTGACACTCGTCATTTTTCTTGGCAGAGAGAAACAAGCGAAGAGCCGCATCTAAAGGAACCATTCCGGTCACCTCTTCAGGTTCCCCTTCAGAATCGCTATCGTCCTCCTCGAACTCCTCGTCCGAGCCAGACTTAACTTCTGAACTCACATGCCGCATAGGTGGACCATTCATTAGTTTAAATTCAAGTCTATCAAACAGCTCCTCCATAGTTGCGTTCTCCCAATCCAACTCATCTCCCAGGTCCACTTCTCCATACTGACTCAGATAGTCTAGATTTGACCTTCTTGGTGGGTTCTTGGCTCGTTTGACAAATACAATAGGAGCATTGGCAGGGTAATCTTTCGGAAACCACATCCAAACCGGAATTTCAAAACGAAGAACCTGATTCAATACTAGCCTATTATCTGGAAGCTGTAATTGGGGCCCGGTCGATTCTTCGTTGGTGTAACAGCCTTGCTTCCAATTCTGATTTCCTTCTTTTTCCAAATTACCAGATTTCCAGAGACAGCCAAAAGTGTCTCCCAGATCCTTCTCCGTTGTTGTGAAAGTAATTAAAAAGAACTGGCTTGAATGTCTTGATAAATTTTCTTGCTATAAAACGTCTTGCAAGGTTTCCGTCAGATTGGCATACACAACCCCGAATTTTCCAGCTGTTTTGTAATGTCTGCAAAAATGACAAAGGTTGACTAATGTTTTAACTAGTAAGCATTAAGAATTTATATTCGAATTCAATACAAACCTCCAATATTCGCTTCCATTTTTAGTGGAGTTGTGAATGACGAGGAAGGTGAAACTGACAAAGGAATTTCAATGGATGATTCAGGTTGACCAGTAGGAAAAAATTTCTTGGGTGGCCATTTGGACAACGCAGCTACCAGCATGTCAACGAGTATCTCCAAATTTTCCTCACCTTCGGCACAGTGGTTCAGTTTGTAATCTTTTCCCAAAATGTGAAAACTTACTCTTCCGTTGGAGCTCAAATACGGCTTTCTATTGTCATCATCATCATCATCACCATCTCGAGTTGGAATCACAGCCCTTATGAGGATGACAAATGTTTGGGGAAACAAAAAGTATATCTGACTTTGGACGTGTGAAAGGACGTACAACTACACCTACGCATATGTAAAAATAAATGGGTTTCACTGCAGTACTCGAACAGCTACGTAAATTGCAATGGACTTTTATTACTAAACGAATAATAGTACCATACTGCAATATCTTGTAAAAAACATGCACATATTCGTTTGTTACAGAGGAATACTAGAAAAGCAAAGTTGAAATGAAACTGTATTTTGGACTATCTGTATGCTTTTAGTATTATTCTGTTTACTTCTTGCACTTGGCACAAGTTCATCTATGTTTGTCGTGATGGCTTCAACTGAACATTTTGGATATGTACTTCTTCTGTATATCTAATAAGCTTTGAAAAGAGTTTTTGTATGCTTGTGTGTTTTGAGGATTATTTCTATTAATGCATGTACCATTTCATTAGTATTGTAATGTGCACCGAAATGTTCACAATAGTCATATAAAAAATTTATTTCGCTACTTATAGCTGTAATAAGATTTTTTCTTGCATATGAACCAGCGTACATTGATCGGGATGAGTCAAATATTTACGACAAACAACACATGTTAGGAGCTACAAACAGTGGCGGAACTATAGGTCCAGAGGCCCCGGTGGCAACCTTGATGGCCCCTTGTATTTCTCAAATATGGCAAATAAATTTTGAACGACATTAATCTTTCATATGGTGCAAATATATACATTCAAGTATTTCGAGAGTTGTCGCCATCGCTTTATCTAGTTATACATTTTGTTGTTTCGTATTGAAGTAGCAACAGGAACAACCCCGTGACTTTGTTCTAAAATTGTCTGTTGTCTAAAACATGCGTACTCAGGTACTTATTCAGTTTCAGTTATTTCAAATATTTCAAGTGTTACTTTAAAAAATTATCTAACATAGGATTCCTATTCAGTTAGCCACCTTGCTTACGAGAAACAAGCACAAGTTTTGAAAAAAATATACAGTGACTCTGAGTAATAGGTCTACATACATATAAAAATCCCACCAATTTTCAATAAAATATTTCAAACATTATTAGACATAATTGGCTCCAACCAGAAAACAGTAAATATTTCTAAGTAGTTCAAAATCCAATAAAAAATCCTTCTTTGGCCCCGACACCGAGGGCCCCCAAGCCTCCCGTGGGCCCCGGTGCGTCGCACCGGCTGCACCCCCTATAGTTCCGCCACAGAGCTGCAAGCAAGCACTGAAAAATAATATGCAAGGGTTATTGTTGATTCCAGGAGAAAAGTTTACTTAACGTAAGATATGAGTTTAGGTTGAAGGAATAAAGTCTCTACGGACAAAAAACCTGGAAAATGTCAATGATAGTAGATGATAAGTACATTTAAAACTGTCATTGTTAGCATTCTCTGCGTAACGAATAATTGTCCTCAGCATAAAGGATGTGTTCCTTATTGACGTAACAAATGAAAAGAATTGCCTATTTTTATAAATAATTTTATACCATAGCCAACTATGGATTTTTCAATAAAAATTTAAGTAAGCTCATTGAATTCCTTTTAAATGCTTTTGAAATTCACGCATTAATTTGAGGAGCTGTCAGTTGGGGGCGTAGTTTACCAGCATTTCCACAGAGATGCGTACACGACTGTTCCTTTCACTACGGTCAATTAAAAATCGGAATGAAAAAATGTTGCAAAAATTCCACTGGCTTTGAAAAGTTTGTCCTATAGTAGCCGAGTTGAAATACATTTTACTTCGTAGTGCTAAAATATGATCCAGTTTATTTACGCTTTAGGCAGCGCACCATGTTACTGATGTACGGATGCATTATGATTATGCATTTCGCTGTTGAAGTAAATCATTAGGAAATACCTAAGCTAGAATTACTTAATAACTAACGTGTTCTTTTGGCAATAAGTCGGCTTACGTTTAAAATAACATTATGCAATATTACAATTGCATATTAATCAGGGTTTAAAATTTAAAATGGTCAAAATTTTAATAATTCATTGAACGAGTATTAACGATCATATCTTTAAACATTTCTTCATTTAACAATGCTATGTAAATGATTATCATAAATAAAAATTATAAAACCACAATCAATATTTTACATACAAAATAATAAACTTTTTATTTCTATGTAGGTAATGTAAATTTTTACACTCACTAGTTAGTTTTTACAGTTTAAAAATTCAAAAGCAAATTTTCTACTTATTACCATGAAAGAATTATTTGCTTATTTCTGCAACGTAAACTACAATACGTTACCATAAATTCCAAATTTGTCCGAAGAATCATTTTGACACTATAGGTTACATTTATTTGTATTTTTGCATTAAAAACGTAATATTATTAGCATGATACCTTGCTGCCCGTCACCTTTTGTGTAACGAATACACCTTTTGTAGAATGGTTCTTTTTCCAATACATTCGGAAGGACAAAGTTGTCTTAAATATTTCTTTAGGTGTTCTTAAGTGGAATTTAAATTGTAGGAGGGACTTACATACCCTTTATAAGTATTGTTAATTCGTAATATGTAATTGCAATAATTCACTAACGTAAAATATTAATACTTAGGATTTAGCTCCTCTGTTTATTTCTGTTCAAAATTTATTGTAACAATTGGTTTGCGCTAGTAAACACAATTCCTTTTTAACCAGGTCACACAATGTTGCAAGAGATTTATTCAGTATATTATTAGTATATAAATTACCCGTCCGACACCGTCGACAAACAGTTCAAAGGAGTTCATGTGACATTCTTTGATTCTTTCAAAAATAAGCGGGATCAAAACGTCCCCTTTGAAACTAACTGACCGTTTTTATATGTATCGTCACATTGGAAAATATTATGATGTATTGTGATAATACAACAAGCAAGCTGAGAGTAAAAACAGTGCTTTGGAAAACATGTTTGTTTTTTAAACTGAGGTTACCTCATCAACAAAAATTTACTACCTTCTAAGTTGTCGAGACCGTTGCCTATGTATTTAAAGTTAACAATGTTTCCCTTCTCTGTGTTAACTGCGGACTGGTCGTCGGCAATCAAACCAGTAAGACCTGTCCCAACCCTAAAGCTAACCGCCCAAAGGAATAGAAAAACTCCTGCAGCTGACATAGTTATCTGTCCAAATACGGCATAGGCCTACTTGTAACGCCTTTGCATCTAAGCTGAGTTATTTTGAATACGTTCATCTGCAATTTCATTCCTTATTTTACCAAAAGTTTGTTCCCAAATCCAATAAATTTGGTTCCCATTTTTTAACTGAATTACATTAAGTAGTGTATTGTCGCAGCCCAGTATTTCACTTTAAATACATTGGGTTTGTTTAAGCTTGAAAGCAGATTTATAAGAAAAAGTTGTCAACTTGAATGATGGAAAGCCGCCATGGCTTCTCTTGCATTCCCGGGTATGCCAACTGCCAATTCTCCTGTCAATCTTATTAATAGCAGATCTTATTCTACAACTACAGAACTGTTCGCTTGACAGAAGCAACCGCCTACAAAAAAAAACTTTTTTTATTGCCGGATCATCAATTAAATACTAAATTTATAAAATTTAAGTCTACACTTAAAACCAACCAAAAAATGTAGTTTTATCAAAAACTTGCAGTGCTTTTTTCGAGAAATAACCTGCATATTTTTTCCTATGAAGCGGCGATGTTTGATTTGTTGTGAAAGTAACACAAACTCATTGTCCTGATCTCTGTATAATGAATACGCAAATATTAGCCACGAACAGTCACTTCTTTTTTTAAACGTTCTGTGAATAAATAAGTATTAGATTTGAGTTTTTAAATAGTTCAGAACAGGTTGCTTATATTTTTTTTAAATTTCCATCTTACGTGTACAGTCAACATATGTAAAAGTGCGTATGCTCATGCACTTTTTAATCTCTTATATGTTATTCCTCTATCAAAAGTGAAATAAAATATTCAACGTCTGGTCAAATGCCTAATTATGTGAAACTTCAGTGAATGTAGGATGATTGTAATGATTTGATTAGTGTTGGTTGTAAAGATAGAAATTGGTTAAGATTTATCCTGAGGATTGGGGTGGTAAGCATAAAAAATGTCACATCGATTTTTTCCCGAAAATTTAAATGTGATTGTTAAGACATGAACTTTGTGTCACATATTCAATTTTGGGTGCTTGTTCTTATTACAATATGACTTCGTCCAAATGCATATCATATTATATTATCAGTGGGACAATAAACACTAAAAGTCGCACCATTTTCTGTGTTGTAGGCTGGCTATGTCGTTGAAAATATGATCCGGGTGCAGCTTCTACAAAGTCGTGAATCTTAACGTTTTCAAAACTTAAATGACCTAGAAATGCAATCTTGGAGTTAAACTTTTAAACTAAAGATTATGTTTCAAAAATTTATGCCAGTGCCAGATCTTACAAAAATTAACCGTTTCAATATAGTTTGATACAATGAAAAGTTGACTGTTTTTGGCGTTAAATACGAAATTACGTCTCTCAATGTACAAGGACCGTCTGAACTCCTCAAGACCGAAGGCTTCTTGTAAAAAAGTTGGATGCTAGAATTTATTAACTTCATAATTCGTATGCATCTGTAAACAGTGTTAGGTAGTTTAAGTAAAATTTGTAACCCAATAATAAAATAAAATCATAGTTGCTTTTTCTTACTCTCCACAGTAGCTTCCACACCACGATTAGACTCGCAAAGTACACATTTACATATCCTTAATTTAAATTATTAATTTATTTAACTTTTAGCTGATATTTACAATTTCAAGACTCTCGTTTGCCAAACAAGTGTACTTTCACTTCAAAGCTTTGAAAGAAAACAGTAATTCATTTAAGTATGCAAAGTATGCATGTCATCGAGTCAATAGTTAGCCATCATCGTTTGAATAAAGGGTTTAAACTGGAATATTTAGTTTTCATATCGAAATTCATCTAAACATGTAGATTATTGATGGTTCAAATCTCTACACTTCATAAATTAGTCGGATTTTGTATAAATTATCAAACTATACCGGGTAAGTTCAGTCTTGAATGGGTTTAGACTTAATTGAACCTCGCAGCATAACTGGAGAACTTAATCGTAATTGTCTTAAACTATATTTATTGAGTTTTAAAAATTAGTTTAAACACTAAAATGTTGAATTTGTTGCCACCGCCTACTATGGGTAAATGGAGTCATAATAACTCTGTTTTTTAAGAAATATTAATATACATTCTTATATATAACATTCTTAATGCCTACACAGATTGTACAGGAGGTAGCACAACCACCTGAACGGATAGAAGCAATGAGACAATCAAGATGGCTTGAGGACGACCATCACGATCATAAGGGTAATATCGATTAATAAAATTTTCACTGTAAGTTCTTGAAAACAAGCATGGATAATATTCATTTTTGAGTGAAAGCGGTTGAAAGATGCTGTGAATGTGACAAAGTGCCACAGTTGTTTATGATCCGAGCGTTACGAGCCTTTGCTCATACGCACACTTTCTGTGGGGACTGTTACGCTGCTTTTAAAGCTGTCACTCAATTTGCGGGGATTCAGGGACACTTGGATTCCATCATCTGCCCATATTATGGAAAACGGCTGCAGGAGACATGCGTGGAACGGGAAGATGTCCCCGAAGTCATGAAACGGGAAAAACAGAGACTACCGTAGTAGTAGAACCGCAAGAGGAATTCCGGAAAAGTGCTGAGAAGCGTGCTCAAGGACCTGAGCTAGAATCGGATCCGATAGCTCAAGACATGGTGCCTGAACCTGAAAAAGATCAGAGGAAGATGCTCATCCATTTACAAAGGCAGTTTACATGCTCAAGGTGTAAAGAAGTGTTGGCAACCCAGCACTAAAAAACGGTACATCTTGATATATGCCAAGCTTGTGGAAAAAAACAAGGGCGTATACCTTACATCGGCATGCCCTGGGATGCTTGAAAAGAAAAGTGGGGCCACTGTTTCCGGGTACTCTTTGTTGGAAGACCTACACTTCCCAGCGTTCATTGCACAGGCATTCACCGACTGTGCGATGTGTTGAAAGTTAACTAGTACCAATGCCAAAAAGAATTGTGAACTGAAACTATTTGCTTGTATACTTTTTTGTCAAACTTACACCAAAAGCTTGAAATTTTTCTATGATTACTTTTTAATCCTGCTATTATTAAATAAATTATTACATTCATTATTTTATTAAGCAAATCAGTACTTTTTTCCAAGAGTCACGGGAATATTCCGATTCGTACAGTTAGGTTATTGCTTTATTATATAAGTAGGTTTGTTAGTCGTACAGTGCTTCCGCGACTGTGCAGTATTCGCAGCAGTTTCATTCTATCATTCTAGTTGTAATATCTTGTGACATGATTCTGACATCATGAACTATTTAATTATAAACCAAGTAGCCAATCGTTTAGGCTAGTGCACGTTAATATTGCCTTCCAGTCACGTCGAAAATTGTAGGCCATGCGTCACTAAGAAAATACACACTTTTTATGCCACTTACTGACAAGTGAGAATCACGCTTCTTTAAACTCACATCATAGTTAGAAATACCTCTTCTAACCGGGCGGGGCATATGCTAAAGAACTGACCAATGTTGGCAAAGAAAAACGCAAGAAATTAAAACAGTTTTCAGTGCAATGATAAGCGAATATTTAAAAAAAACCTGCATATTATTCAAACAAAAACAGTGTGAAAGATATTTCAATGAGTTACAAATCAACTTAAGCGTTAGTGTGTGGAAAAACAAGCAAGCATGACAATTAAAAGGTTCCAGAAGAAGTGTATTAACGAAAAAGCGAAATTAATTATTCAGACAATAAAAGTGCATAAAAGCAACCAAGGAAATTTCAGTTTCCTCTTCACCTGCCAGTTACACGAGATGACAAACGAAGGACTGGTAGAACTCAAAGCGACCCGAAAAGGCTACAGGAAAGTAAAACAGCACAAGCAAATTTCTACAACTAAATTTCTCACTAACAAACTTACTTGGTTCAGAAAGCCCTGACTGCATCACCAGTACTTCAACGACATAGTCATTCACGATGCTAGTTCAGGAAGTGTCGATGTTGAGCAGTTTTTCCTTCAAGTACTGCACGGACAACACACCAAGAGCTTCAAGGGACGTGATGTTTGGCCAAAGTCCATTTGAAATAGGATAATTTTTCCTGCAGCAAATTTGGGGTTTTTTATTTTGGATCGTGTAGGGCACATCGAAATGTGCTAGAAAAAAAATTGACAAAAAATTCATCAACTATTTGTTGAAATTTTATTGAAAAACTACCAAAAACCTATAGTTTGGCAACGTTTTGGTGTCTCACTTCGTATGCGCTTTCCTTAACTTTTTTTCCTTTATACAGTTCCTTCTGCAACCGTTTGGGAACATAATGCCGTTGGAACCAAGTGGTTATGAGAAAAACGGTAGGAATGGAATGATTTTTCGCGCTTTTCACGTAATTGCATAGAAATTGTTACAGTATTTGACATTAGAAACAGTTTGTACAAGTTAAATTGCAAAGTTACGCAATTAAACTATATTTTAGGCCGTTTAAGTTGGTGTCCAAAATTGAGCTTTTCTACGACATTGTGCTGATAGCTCAAAAGTGGTCACCTTCAATATTTAATTACCGGAGATGCGCTGCTCATAACCACTTGGTTCCAACGGCATTATGTTCCAAAACGGTTGCAGAAGGAACTGTATAAAGGAAAAAAAGTTAAGGAAAGCGCATACGAAGTGAGACACCAAAACGTTGCCAAACTATAGGTTTTTGGTAGTTTTTCAATAAAATTTTCAACAAATAGTTGATGAATTTTTTTGTCAATTTTTTTTCTAGCACATTTCGATGTGCCCTACACGATCCAAAATAAAAAACCCCGAAATTTGTGCAGGAAAATTATCGTATTA
>LJIJ01002699.1:0-24469 GCA_001718145.1 Orchesella cincta
TCAACAAAAACACTAAAATGAAACCGGGCAAAAATATGGATGTCCTTTGCTCAGATTATGCGATGAAATCTGTCTCTTACGCCTTCTGACGAACTGTAGCTTGTTGATGTCCGGATTCGCCAATTAATTTCTTGGCAAGTCACACCTCGGACTGCGAAGCTGATATAAAAAAATAAAGAAATATCTAAAATCTCATGATGGGAAAATATCAACTACTCGCAAAGTTGCGCGTGCTAATAATAATTATGGTGAATTTGCCAACATTTGGAAATATCATCAAGCTGGCAGTAGAATGATTACAATTCAAGCTCGAAGTTTGTGCAAGTGACGATTCTGTTTGTACCTGTCAACACTGAGATGGTATGTATCTTTTTTAAAATAGGCAAGTCATAAGCATAAATGGTCGATTTCATTGACTAATCCTACAAGATAGAAATAGTCGAACGATTTTTGCAAAACGTCTTGCAACACGTTTAGAAATTTTTGGGGACACGTCGCTTATTTGGCAAAATCAGGGTTTCGAAAACCAGGCAGTGTTCGGAATTTCGCGCGGCGAATAATTGTTATTTTGCTAGTGACTGGTAATAAATGAGCAATGTTGGCCAAATACTGACTGATACTGTTCTGACAATATTTCACAATTTAAATACATGATTATCGACCCATAGAACGGCAAGTAGCATGAGGCACTAAATATTTTCCCTATTACAGTGAATTGTTTAAAAGCTTACAGTTGGATTAAAGTCTTTTAGCATGCTTCAGCAGCTTGAGTTAAAATTAGTCTCGTTTACTATCGAGGCAATGAAAAATTATTACATACTGCTCTATTTAATAAAAAATCCAACATTTAAGCAATAATTGACACTTATTTGTCAACTTATTGCCGACAATAATTCCTTATTTTGT
Source organism: Orchesella cincta (assembly GCA_001718145.1). Lineage (NCBI taxonomy): Eukaryota > Metazoa > Arthropoda > Collembola > Entomobryomorpha > Orchesellidae > Orchesella > Orchesella cincta. Next base: position 907 of record LJIJ01002699.1, read on the forward strand.
GCAGTCTAATGTTCGCAGTAATGCCGGCCATTGCAGTAACATGTCATTTATTGCCATTTCGTAACACTGTCAAAAAAAAACGTTCAAAATTTCTTGAGAGCCATAAAGTTTAGTAATAAAATCATGCAAAGTTTGTTCAACTAAGCAAACCACCTTTGGATTTTCAATAAACATTAACTTTTTAAAATCAGAAACAAGGTACAAGACGAAGTGTTTCAAAAATTAATGTTTAATGATTGTTCAAACACTAAATAGCTTGTTGTAACTGAGTTTAAGGGTAAAGAAATTAAGTAGGCCGGACTGCGTTTAAATTGTTGCTAGTTTTAAAACAGCAACAACATTATGAGATAAACAGTCATAGCATATTGAGAGGCGTCTTCTGTGGAGTGCAGACGTAAAAACATAACAGTTTTCTACAATATGTTATTTCTGAAGAACGCAGGGATGTTTTCGTATTATCCAAATTTCTGTTTTCCAAGGCATTTTTGCCATTTTGGCCTCTATAAATAATCCAGTAAAAGTTATGAATATATGAAAGCAACTGTTTAACGATACTATAATAGAATGTCCATTCAGTAAGAATCCTATAGCGCATTCACAGCTCCTTTAATGCTTATGTCCAAATTTTTTATAGACGTTCAAATGCAGTCAAATTTGTACGAAAACTCCTAAATTCGGTGAGCATCATTTTGTTACAAAAATTCAAGAATTGTTTTTTATAGATACGAGTACTATCGTATTTGTCGCAAAAGTAAATATTATATTAATTAACCTAATGAAAGGTAACTAAAAATGATCATGTTCATGATCGGGGTCTGCTGACAGTTCCAGAGATATGAATCGGAATTCTAAAAACTTGAAGGAAACTTCCTGTTTTTACTGCATTTTTTGAATAGCGTGCCGTCTGCACGTATTGGGCTATAAGGAACTGATCTAATACGGCATGATCCCTAATTGGTGGGCAGTTTAAAATAAAGCAAACTTTTCTCCTGAAAACGCCTAGTAGTTCTAGTTATAGTCAAAACACTCCAGTCCGGCTACTTAATTTCCCTTTACCTTAGTCGTGAATGTTATGTTGCTGTAATATTTTTGCAGGAAATTGAGTCATTCTAGCGTCATACAGGGTGGGAATGAGAAACACGCTATTAGAAGCTGTTACAACTTACCAGCATATTCGAATCCTTGTGGATCAAGTTTTTTAACATATGGGGACGGGGGGGGACTGCTCATTCACAGAGTTCTTGTTCTCAATTCTCGTCACCATTGGAATTATTCCTGGTTCTTTTTTCTGTCAAGTTGATGGCCCTGCTTGGCATGCTTGGAATGGTTCAGCAAAGGGCAACCTAATTTGGATGTAATTGCTTCTTCTAGTTCAAAATATTGTATATGGAGTTTCAATAATTCTAGTTGTATTGGGTGTTCGGTTCTATAAATGATTTGGCTGGGAATTGTGTGAACCACATGAAAAAAATAGCTCTGGACTCTGGAAACGGGCATAGGCGTAAAATTTCAACGAGGATGGTGAAAGCACTCCCAGTACTCAAATAGAGTTTGTGGAAGCAAACTTTATTGAGAAGTTGAACTCCGATTGTGTTTTTGGAATTTATTTTGGTGAGGATTGTTGAAATTGCTTTACACTTTTGTATACAAAGGTACGTTAAAAATGTCAGCCAAAAATGGCATTTGCGCTTTCTAATAGAGAATGCATTTCAATTAAGCTTTTTAATTAGTCGAATAAATTACCTTATGTTTTGGCGACACGTTAAATTAGACTTATTAGAATAACGCATCGCACCTTTAATGATTGAATTGAATTTATACATATGGTTTATCGGCTTATTGAATGAAGTGATTAGTACTATACTGTGGCAGTATTCTAACAACTATAGTTTTTGTAGCTACTAGTTAATGTTAAGACATTAACTGACACAATAATATTTGTAGAATACACATGCAATTTCTCTAAAAAAATTGTAAAATAGCATCCAATAACTCTGTCCACTAAATTGCCGTAAGTAGATTTTATGAACTCTCGATCAATCCTCAAAAAGGTTGGTACTCAATCACAATATCTCTCATAGATTTGCCTTCAGCATACATAATTTTTTGGGGCCTAGCCTTCTATCATATCCAATTGATTTTACTAAACCCTTTCAGTTTGATCTGTCAGATGTGAGCGAAAAATTGTGCTGAAGTGCTTTGATAATTGTAGAAAACAAGCTAAAAAGGGTTTAGTAAAATCAATTGGATACGATAGAAGGCTGGCAAAAATTAGCATGCTGAAGGCAAAGTCTATGAGAGATATTGTGATTGAGTACCAACCTTTTTGAGGATTGATCGAGAGTTCATAAAATCTACTTGGCAATTTAGTGGACAGAGTTATGGATGCTATTTTACTTTTTTAGAGAATGATGTGTATTTACAATGTTATTGTGTAGTTTTATGTCTAAGATTAACTAGTAGCTACAACTATAGGTGTAGAATACTGCACAGTATGTACTAATCACTTACATTCAGTAATGGATAAAGCATATGCATAAATTCAATTCAATCATTAAGGCTGCATGCGTATTCTAATAACATTAATTAAGTTGGCAAAACATAAGTTAATTCATTTGACTAATTAAAAGCTAATTGCTAGTTGGAATGCATTCTCTGTTAGAATGTGCAATGCAATTTTGTGACATTTTTAACGCGCTTTTGATAGAATTAGGCAATCAACAATTCTCACCAAAATAAATTCCAGAAACACAATCGGAGTCAACTTCTCATAAAGTGTTTCCACCAAACTCTATTTTGAGAACTGGGAGTGCTTTACCATCCTAGTTGAAATTTTAGAGAACGCCCGCCAGAGTAGGCTATTTTTTCATGTGGCTCACACAATTCCCAGCCAATTCATTTATGGAACCTAAGACCCCAAATACAATTAGAATTATTGGAACTCCATATACAATATTTTGAACGTAGAAGCAATTCATCCAAAATAGGTTGCCCTTTGTGAACATTCCAGCTGCCAAGCAGGGTATCAAGTTGACAGAAAAAAGAACAGAATAATTCCAATGGTGACGAGAATTGAGACAAGAATCTGTGAATGAGTCCTATTAAACTTGTCCACAAGGATTCGAATATGCTGGTACGTTGTAACAGCTTCTACATGGTGTTTTCTCATTTCCCCCCTGTTGACGCTGAATGACTCCATTTTCCTGCAAAATATACAGACATAAATTCACGACTAAGAGTAAAGACAATTAGTAGCCGGACTCGGAGTGGTTTTGACTAATAACTAAGGAACTACTAGGGTTTTCAGGAGTAAAGTTTGCTTTATTTTTTTTTTTTTTTTTAACTGCAGACAATTAACGGGATCATGCGTATGAAAGATCAGTTCGCTTATAGCGCGCAATACGTGCAGACGGCACGCTAGTTCAAAAATGGCAGTATAAACAGAGTTTCCTTCAGTTTTTAGAATTCGATTCATATCCTGTTTGAAAGCGGTAGAGACGCCCGTCATGAATAATGATCATTTTTAGTTACCTTTCATAGGTTTAGATTAATATAATATTTACTTTTGACAAATACGAATGTGACTGTATCTATTAAAACAATTTTGAATTTTTTTGTACGCAACAATGATGTCACGCGAATTTAGGAGTTTTGTCAAAATTGACTTGCATTTGAACGTCTATAAAAAATTGACATAAAGCATTAAACGGAGGTGAATGCGTATAGGATTCTACTAGACAATCGGGACATTTCTATTTAGGTATGTAAATCAGTTGTTTCAATATTCATTACTTTTACTGCGAATTATTTATAGGGCTCAAAATGGCAAAATGGCTTGAAAACAGAAAATTTTGGATAAATAGCGAAAACATCCCTGGTTCTTCAGAAAATACATATTGTAGAAACTTTATGTTACGTCGTGCACTCCACAGAAGACGCCCTTCATATGCATGACTGTTTATCTCATATGTGTTTGCTGTTTTAAAACTACAACAATTTAAACGCAAGTCCGGCTACTTAATTTCTTTACCTTAAACTCAGTTTTAGAACAGCTATTAGTGTTTGAACAATCAATAAACATTAATTTTAAACATTTCGTCTTCTTGTACCTTGTTTATTAATTAAAAAAATTAATGTTTATTGAAATCCAAAGGTGGTTTGTTAGTTGAACAAACTGCATGATTTTATTAGCTAACTTATTGCTCTCAAGAAATTTTTGAACGTTTTGTTTTTTGAACAGTGTTCGAAATGGCAATAAATGACATGACTGCAATGGCCGGCATTACTGGAAATTGACTGACAAAATAAGGAATTATTGTCGGCAATAATTGACAATAAGTGTCAATTATTGCTTAAAATGTTTTAATTTTTTTATTAAATAGAGCAGTATTAATATTTTTTCATGCTCCATAGTAAACGAGACTAATTTTAACTCAAACGTGAGCATGTAAAAGCTTTAAATCCAAAACAAACAATTCACTGTAATAGGGAAAATATAGTTGCCTATGCATTGCCGTTCTGTGTGTCATAATCATGTATTTAAATGAAATATTTCAAACAGTATCAGTCAGTATTGCCAAATTGTCATTTATTACCAGTCAGTAGCAAATAAACGCCGGCGAATTCGAACACTGGTTTTTGAAACCAAAACCATGTCCAAAAATTCTAAGTTTGCAAAAAACCATTTGACCTTTTTGCTTATCTTGTAGATTATCAAATGAAATCGACGTTTAATGCTTTGTGACTGTGGTATTTAAAGAACATCATACCATCTCAGTGTTGACAGGTACAACAGAATTGTCACTGCACAAACTTCGAGCTGAATTGTAATCATCACAGCCAGCTTGATGATATTTACCCAAATTGGCAAATTCACCATAATTATTATTAACGACGCAGCGACTTGTGCGAGTAATTGATATTTCCCATCCATGAAGTTTCTAGATATTTCTATTAGCTTCGGTCCAGGTGTGACTGCCAGGAAATTCATTGGTGAAGCCGGAAGTAACAAGGCTACAGTTGTCAGGAGGTAAGGTGAAAGATTACATCCATATCTGACAAGGACATCCAGTATTTTTGCCTGGTTACCAGTGTTTTTGTAGAAGCTTGTTTAGTGCACTTTTAAATGCAGTCGAATTGCTTCCTCAAACCGATATGCAGGTTGATAAGCTCTTCGAATTCCTTCCAACTTGAAGCATCATGGTGGAATATTGGACCATGAGGAAAACCAATGTGTGATATAATATCCCAGCATTCTTTCAAGGCTTCTTGAGTCAACGGTGGATATGGTGAAGATGTGCAGGAGCTGTAGACTTCGAGAATGCTACATAAAATACAGTGTCGTTGGAATGCTTTTTATTCACTTTGAATAGGTGTTTTTTTGTCCATGGTAATTTTCCAGTAAGGAGACTAGCAACTTGCGCTGCTGAAATTATCGAATGCAGTAAGTTTGCTTCCTGAGCATTTTCAGGCTGTTTCTGTTGCAAGCAAAATCTGCGATTAAAAACGGACTGTGACGGTGTTAGAACGACTACTAGTTTACACGTTTTGAGCTCTTTTCTCCTGGTTTTTCATTGGTATGCATCTGGTACCCCCTTTTTCGTCAACAAAATTTTCAATTAATATTTGCATTATCTTGAAATTGACCTACATTCTTTCAATCCCTTTGTTGTAAGGATTGAAATATTAAATATTCGAAGATTGTTTATTCAGCGGCTACTCAACCCCGTGTTTTCCTTTCGCATTTTAAATATTCTTTCTCCTGCAAAAACCCGACTGAAAGACGGACTTTGATAAACACCTGGCGTGGAATTTTCGTAAGAATAATTTTCGCGTGTCTGTAGATAATTTAATTTTTGTGTAAGTATCTTATGTTTAATTAGAGCATAGCAAAGGTGTTTAACTTAATGAATGTATGATGAAAGCCCCACCACAGCGGAGTACTTCGAATATTATGAATTATAAACTAATCACAAATGTACATTTCAAAGCCTAACTTTGGGATTTTGGAATCCATAAACGCCGTTATAATTTGTACTTACTCCTTTTTTCACACCCTTTCCACGTTATTGAGAAATTGGAATCCGAAATGTAATGTTTACCGAAGAAATATTGGTTAGCAGAAACCAATTTTGCTTTACCAAATTATTCAGGAATTTTCTTTCGCAATTTAAATGTTCGTCATTCTACAAAAACCCGACTGGACGATGAACCTTAACGAATCATTGGCATATGAAAAGTTTCTAAAAAGAATTTTTGCTTGTATATAGACATTGTGGTATTTGTGTAGGTACCCTACGTTTAATTAGAACATAGCAAACGTGTTAAACTTTATTAATGTATGTATGAACATCCCGCCAAATCGGAGTACTTCGAATGGTTAGGAATTATATATTATTCATAACTTTACATAACAAACTAATAATAATAAGCGCTTATAAAAAGACACCATAATATATTATATTTGTATTCTCTATTGTATTTGTATTTTCTTTTTTCACACCCCTTCCACGTTAGTGAGAAATTCAAATCTCATATATAGTGTTTACAGAAAAATATAGCTAGCTTACATCAATTTTGCTACTGCAATTTATTATGTAAATTTCTTTACTTTAGTTTAGAATTTTTGGCGTTTCGATTTGCCTGAAAACAGTCTGTTTGCTTAGCGTGTTGGGTATGTGTATTGTTAGTTATTGGGAAAAGCGGTAAGAGGAGTCTGTAATTCCCAATGTTTTAAGTAAAAGCCTCCTGCTTCTACGGCAGCGATATGCACAGTGGCGTACGGTGTAAGGGTACGGTTTATTCTCTCTCATCTTTTTCTATTGTGCAACAAGAAAGTTGTGACTGAACTACTATTAACAAAATAAATCGCACTTTAACAAACCCAGAAAAATTATTCATAGTATATATCCTTGACTATTTTATCTGATATTCAGATTGATTTTCTACTCACTTTAATTTAACATTTGTATTAAAATAATCAAACATTTTAAAAATAAAAAACATTCAAATTATTTTTACTAGCTCCATCTTTGGCTTGGTTGACTCACGGTTTAAAAGTGATAGTGCGTAAATAGAAATAACATACATCATACCAAGTCTTAATATGTTTCTAAAGGTAAAAAGTGTTCATTGTTACAATTAAAAGAACATCTGTTTTATTTTTATAGTACTCTTGTATTGTGGAATTTATATCCTAAAATATTCTATGCCATCAATAGCAGTAAATTTGCCGTGTAAGTAAGCGCAGAGTAAAAAATTGTACTTCTGACGAGGATATGCATCGTGTTCAGCATAAACAACTGCCTGAGATTCAATATTTCATTAAGCTTAACTCTTGAGACACATAAATAGTATACCTTATAGTATGAAATTGCTTATATAATGTGCATCCAGTGAAGTTAATGAAGTGGCCAATTTAAAAAATGGTGGTACATCTCTTAGTATTGATTATGTCCACGATCAACTATATAGTAGAATCAATTTTTTAAAAAATGGGGTTGTATATTGCAAATTGACAACTTCAATATCATGAATAATCAACGCAAACTGCGTTGAGTAAAAAGACAAATATTTTCGTTAACAAACGCAGTATTTTATTCGGTAACAAAATTTGTACTTTATTACAACAAGCATGACCAAAACATTATCTTCTTGCAAGTTTGATTAACCATAGGAAGCTGATAGCTAAACACAAAAAAAATTGAAAATTATAAAAGTACGAAATATCATATTAGTCAGATATCGTAGCGTATGCTTCAAGCAAGAAGGATGTTTCTTGAACGAAAAATCCAGTCAAGGTTTCCTCGGTCCCGTAGAAACACAGAGAGTTTGAGATGGTTCAAAGGATCCGTGTTGGAACCGTAGAAAGCAGGTAAGAAGGAAGTTACTCGAGTCAATTGGAAATGAAAAAAGGCTATCAAAAGCTAATAGGTATGCTAAAAGTGAGATCAATGAGAGATCTACGGATTGAGTACAAACCCTTTTTGAGAATTGACAGAGAGTTCAAAAAGTCTATTTATGGAAATCTGGTGGTGTCATTGATTTTTAGATAATTTGCTTCAGTACATTTTAATATCAGAGTTAAATCTATTATCGAGTTTTTATTCACTGGTCTCTGAGGTATAAGTTTATATTTGCGTCCAAATATTTACAAATTTACATTTTTGATTTTTTAAATATTTTTATTGAAACTTTATTCGAATTAGCATTAATATATAATACGGTTGACTGAAATTATCTCAATTTCTGGCATTATATCACACGTAAAGCTTTAGTTGATTGCTCACAGAAATCATACCATGAGATTTCATACTGCAGACGAAGACGACGCGTCAGCATCTCTATCCATAGCTAAGTAACATTGAATGACATCTGTAAGGAAGCTAGCGATCTTCAATTCTGTTCTGTGTATTCTCCGGCAAATGGTTTTGAGTTGGTGCAAGAGTAGCCCTACCAGCCTTTGGACATAGCAAACCCTTATCCAGCGCCACAATCATATCACTCACCATAAATGAAGAAGGAAATACTTAATCAACTCAAGGAAAAGGAAGGCATGCTTGCTCTAGTTTTCTTTTATGTAGATGTTCGGTGTTACGTACAAGTTTTTCGTATACATTGGTAGGAGCAATGCTTGTGTACATGGGTGTAGCAACCTGGCAAAATCTCGTTGCTGGTTTTTGCAAACATAAAATTATGTGTGTGTTGTGTTCGTCCGACCAGGTGATTTATAAAATAACATGTGGAATTATGAAATTCATGCCCTATAGTATCAGTTTTAAAACAAAAACATATTCAACATATATGAAGTACAACAACCCAGATTGGTCTATAGCAGATTACTACTCACTAATATTAGTCAAAGCTGGCCGATTGAATTTATAAAAAATTTTTTGAATTTTTAGTGGCCACAATATTTGAATGGTTATTTTACTTGAAATCATATTTGCGAAATTTAAAAAACGAGCTTGTTTGAGTTATTTCAAATTTAGCAAACTTTCGTGCAACTTTGGTGAGCTGCAATCATACATACTTATATGAATTCATATTTTCTTTCTGTGTTTGTTGGAGAGGATTTATATACACATGGCATTGGCATATATCATGCATTATGTACGAATATAACTCAACGAACACTTTCACACTGATTTGATCTACGGATCTTCTGTAAAATACAATACCCAAATATGATAATGTTATTAAAATTGATACGAATTCAAATTTCTTAGAAAGATATCCAACAAAAATACAATCTTACTAAATCATTGATCACTTGGTGTAGTTCGAAGTGTACGTTTCTTGTCAATCGAGTTGATGTTGTAATAACACATTTAAAAACTGTTTGTATCATTTCATTTTTAGTAAAAAGTCCTTTTAATTATAAAAATACTAACGGACAAACTTTGATTTGAACGTTTATGCGAAAGTGAAGTTCAAAACTAAAAATTTCAATTAAGCAATTAAACCAAGAAATCTACTATTGTTAAGTGAATCCAGTTTTTTAAAAACACATCGAAATGGAATGCCAAAGCCAAAGCTCACAATGTTCACAGGAAACAAACCCTTGTTCCTCATACACTGCGGGATTTCCATCCCCCTGTACAAACCTAACATCCCCAGAAAACAGCAACAACTCGGGTTTTCCTATCTCGGATCAGGGTATAACATCACCTCCGTTCTCACCCGTTGCCAACATTGAAACGTCAACCATTTGCGTGAGAGAACTTGCATCGTTGTCTTCAAGCACTGGTCAAATTGCGACTGTTTCAAACAATGGGAATGGACAGAGTACCAACAAAAGAGTAATTCGTCGTAAAAGAGATATTTGTCTTCTATGCAAAAAGCCTGCACTTCCTGGAGACCATAATCTGTTGCTCGACAACAAACGAAAGCGACTTGTAGCTTTCTGTAAGCAGATGAACTTTCAACACCTACTGCAAAAAGTTCAATCCTGCACCTGTGAAATGGTCCCTATGTGCAAAAACTGTTATCATAATATCCGAATTGGATATGAAGCCCAGTTAGAAGTGGAAAAGCAACAAAAGATTATTACAAAGGCTAACAATGCCATTATTCGTGGCACAATACACATTCATGACGATATGGACGAGAACGCCAACTTGTTGCATGAGCTACCGGAAGCTATTGTCAATCGTAAGTATAATTTGGTTTATTCAATTTCAAATTGAATTGTATATTTTCAATTTTAACCGAAAGTGGCCTTTGTCACGAGATTCCAAGATGAAAAGTAGCAAGGTTTTAGAAACTACCTTCAAGGAATTTTCTCCATTGACATGAAAACTTAGTGTAAATATATACCAATCTTTTAACGGGATTTCTATACAAGGCGTGTATCCCTTATAAGAATTTAGAATTTCAAAATTATAAAGACTCATGCAAAAGTAATGTCAAATATCAACGTTTTATAAACCAGTCAGATTAAAATGCTTACACAAATGAGTTTAGTTTAAAGGTGGAATGCGTAGAAGTGATTTATTTACGTTGTGGATATATTAAAGAAACTTGTAGCTGTAATGAAGAGATAATTAACTCCATGTATAATCGGTGACAAAATGATTTGCCAGAAGAAAGTGAAAAACATTTATGATCTTCAACATTGTCATTCAAATCAAAATATTCAACAATTATTCTCATAACGGATACTTCTTTTTGCATGAACTCATCGTCAGCTATCCCTAAATAAAAGTAGCTTAATCTCAATTAATTATCAGTCCGCAGGGAGCAAGAAACCGGACCAAGACAAGCACTTGCTAATCCTGCTGGCACCTCGAACGCGTTCACTGGTGGTCAACCCAATGTTCCGAATCCTGACGACAGCAACACAACCGTAACTTCCAGGTCTGAAGTAGCTGAAATCACTTCTACTGATGTAGACCCCGATTCCAACGTTGGCGGTGAAAATTCGCAGCAATTGGGAGACACTGAACCCTCCGTGGTAGTGAAAGAGGATGTTGAGTAAGGCCTATAATTTAATACATATATTTAATGAATGTTTTACATAAATGCAGAATGCGAATTACCTTTGACTTCCAATTCACTTTAAGTTCGGCCAGCGGTATGGAATTGGACAATGATGATTATGAGGACACTGTAGTTCCCTTGAAGAAACTGAAAAGGCGGAATCTTGTAAAAAATTACGAGATTTTTTGTGCAGATAAGCAGCCAGGGATGGCGTCTCATCCCACATTTCCAGAATGCTATAAATGTCCCTTTTGCGCATTTGGAATTGAAAAGTCTAAATCGAGACAAAGAGGAGAACCTCCATTAAAAATAATGAGAGAACATTTCGATAGGGTTCACCCAGGTAAATTGGAAGCTAGGTGTCTAGATCATATGGGAAATTTATTTATAAAAAACTTGAATTTTGAATTTTATCTAATACGTTTTAGCTGCTGCACCAATTCCATACATAAAACCATCTGGCTACAAGTGCCCTGTTTGCCGTAAAAGAATTTTTGGGTGCGATATTGCCGAGTTTCATGTGCACCAAAAACGTTGTAAAGCTGCAGATGATAAAAGGAAAGCGGCTTCAATTGAAAACGTTGAACGGACAAGCCCATCAGAGCAAAATGTTACTAGACCAGTTCCTCATTGTAGTGGCGCGACAGCCCAACTTCAATAAATCGTCGTAAATATAATGTAATTGAAAATAATTGACGGTATTGGCTTTTAGCATTTCTATCATATATTTAATATAAAATATATCAATTTAAAATCATCTGTGGGCTAATAATAAATTAAAGTAATTCTACATTTAATAAGAAAATATTTTAAGGTTAATCTAAATCAGTTCATGATGTTTGGAATATAGAATTTCACTATGTTGTAATAAGAATAATGATTTTTAAGGGCTGAAATTACAACTGGGTTTGTGTAAATATAAATAATAATTACTTAGTTTTTAGTCTGAAAGCATACAATATGGCTTTCTTTATGACGCTGATGATAATCGGGAACGTAGCACTTTTATAGGAATATATATTTGAACAGGAAAATTTATATTGTATGTATATGTTTGAAGCTGACGCTTACTTTTTAACAAAATTTTTTCTGGAGGAGTATTGACAACAGCAAAAACTTAGTACATTTTTCTTATAGGAATGTAAAGTTTCATGCATCGTTTATCAAGTCTCTTATGAATTCAACAACAAATAGTATTACTATTTGATGACTGTCTGATCTACATAAACTAAATGTACACTTGCTTTTTATTTTTACATAGTTTTTTTTGTTACTGATTGAATATAATTTGTTTATTTCAATTAAAATCATTGTTTAAATAAAAGTATTAAAAATCAAGTGCGTAAATCTTACTTTAATTGGAAACATCCATGGTTGCCAGTAACAATTTTCCCATGTAGAAAGTCACTGTTTCCAAAAACGTGCTCTTGATAGTAGATATATTTTTATATTAACGTGACAAAATTGTTTACACATGTCAGTTTAAATCTATGGATAATTAATTGACTGAAAGTTTACAATTCCAATGAAGCATACACGATTTAATTAGACATTTCAATTTACAAGTTTAGTATATTATTGTGCTATCAACAATTTAAAAAAATGGAAACTGGAATTAGAAATTTAATTAGAGCTATAAGCAGGATATTTAGCAAAAGCCCACAAAAATAACGAGTTAAATTTATTTTAAATATCCATCTTGACTTTATGTTTAGCGTAATTAAGCAAAAAGTTGAATATGGATAATTGAATTCGTGCTGCTTAACTTGTAAAAGCTTTCCCTTACGCTAAACAGCGGTCTAACAATATGAATTGTAAAGCAAACCTAACGAATTTAACCAAGTAGAAGGGAAATGGTAGAATTTAAGATGACATCGTTGATATCCAAAGCAGTGTCCCTTTTTGCGTAGAAGAACCTCCCAATCGTGAATCCAATGGGTCGCATGCATTTCACTTGCCTTCTCTCCAATACTCCAGTTAGCCGACCTCTCCAGAACGTGATGGTCTCGGTGGTGTGAACCAGTGGGAGTGATGCGTGCTGACAGAGGAACACGATCAACATGTTGATCACGATCAGCAGAAATATTCCGGGAATGATTAGCACCCGTAATTCCTCACGATCATACAGGGTCAGTAGGGCGTAGTTAAATATGACACAGATGAGTATTCCAACGACAGTCATCGTGGGAACAAATAGCTGCACTGTCCTGTTGCTTGTTTGCATCAGAAGGCGGATTTTGATGTGTCGTTGTCGAAGAATCTTAAATCGCTCATTGAGACTCAGACTCAATTCATTTGGGATTCCAAGTGATTCTGATTGTGGTGACGAATTTCTAGAAATGATTTCTGCCACGTAGGGTGGCTCAGGATCAGAAGGTTCAACAGCATTGTACTTTATTTTTAGAATCTTGTCAAGAATGGAGAAACCCAGCTTCAGAATTTGATTAATGAGACGTTCAATCCGGTGAGGTATTTTGTGAGTGGGTACTCCCATGCTGAGTTTATGGTTTCCCTCGGTTTCCACCTCGAACACATGTACGACGGCGAGAACGGAGAGGAGAAACGCAGCGCAGAAGTTGGCTGCGTAGAAAATAATAGTCCAATAGGAAAGTGCTGCAATTATGCGTCGAGGAATTTCTGGAACAGTAGCCATTAATACCATGTTGATCGGGTCGAGGTTCCTTAGCAAGGGGTAAAGTGCACACATGAATGGAAAGTTGCAGAACGTGAGTGCCATTCCATATGCCACCAGCTCATTGAGGTCAGGCAGCCTTTCGGAGCTTGGCCAACCTTGGTGTTTTACCCCACCGAGCTTCAAAATATGGCTGTCAATGTAGCACCATTCGTCTGGGTTGTTCACGGTGTACATTGTTACCAGTGCTTGGATTGATATTGATACTGTAGTAACATAGATTATAACTTCCTCGGGGTCAAAGGTCCGGGTCTCCTCGTACTTTTTGAACATCCTGGCGAAGTTATATATGCAGTAGGTACAAACAAGCGCTGCAAAGAGCTGAATCAGGTGCCAAATCGGCATTTTCCATGGTTTCTTGAGCTTTAGGTTGGGAAGAAGCTTTCCTTTTTCGACATCGAAGTAATATGGCATATCAAAGATGCGCTGGTAAACCAACTGCATGTTAAGAAAAGCTTCGCCGAATCCCATTTTTACTCCAATCGAGAACAGTTTTTGCGACTACAATTTGAAAAAAGGAAATGTGGAATAGTTGCGTTTGCTCTCAGCTGATTATTTCGAAACATTTACAACTTGGAATATCGGATAATCAATAAATGTAAAATTTGATATGGTGGGATAGCCTTTTCTATACAAAGGACGAGCGGTCGCAATATGGTAAAATTTGCATCAACGAGATTGCTTTCTCGTTTTACTTATAAGACAATGCCAAACATCAATTCAATTTTAAATTAGCAAAGGAGTTTTCGATTAACTAAGTAATGCTAGCAAAAATTCTCATTATTTTTGTACATGACTTTTAAATTGAAATTTAATTTAACATCGCATCCTACATTGAAAACAACAAATTATTTTTCTCAAAGGAACACGATGACATGTTTTTCATTTCTAGATAAAAACTGTCTTGTTTTAGGGTTAACTTTTAGGTATTAGGTTAAGAAAAACATTTTCTATAACGTATTGTAAACGATATTATTTGACGCCTATGAATTTATACTTTAGTAGGGACATGTTGTGTGTCAGTTCAAAATAGGCTTAATATTAAGTTTAATTTTATTTTAATAAAATTATTTAGCTGGTGCCACCAGCAATAAGTCCAGTTTGTTTTTTGTAATGCTTTAATTACAGGTTTAATTGGTTTCAAAAGATTTTTGATACTTCATGCTACGTTCCTATTAAAAATGTTTAAGTTGTTAACAGTTGCAGCTACAGATATTGCTGCCCTACAGATGGACAGGATAGGACACGGCAGCAGAATTCTGCTTCCCTACCGTTTTAATGCGGCTTACGGAGGTTTAGGAAAAAACTTTCACTCCCAGTCGGAAGAGCGTACCCGAATTGCCTTTGAAACTTAATATCAACCTTCTTCAACCGTTTTTTGAAATTTGCTCATCCTGCCTGTGTCAATAGGCCAAGTGACGATTTGGAAGGCAGCAATATCTGCCTGCTAGCTGGAACTGGTTAATAACTGAGCACATTTACTCGTTTTGTGATTTTTGTTTACTGCTTCTTTTTAATTCCAGCATATTGTATGTGTCGTTACATCCAACATACTTTGCGTTCCATAATGCTCAACGGTGATTGATTTAGCAAGTATTACAGTTAAATGCAACTAATTAACTCCTGCTGTGATTCTCGCTGTGCCATTTTCTAACGTGGAAAAAAATTGTGACATTTATTTTAATAAAAAGTTCAATTTAGAACTGCTTTATTTATTTGCATTTTTTAAACTTTCAAACTTTTAAACTGCATTCTGTAATTCTAGCAGAATACCAATACGATTTACCTACGAAACTTACTTGGCCATTGTATTCTTTTAGGATTTCAGTTCACGCTGTTTTTCTCATTTGAAAAATTATGATTGAGTACGTAATGACTGCTTGCAATACCTAAAATAAGAGTAAACAACAAAGATTATCGGACCTCAAAGCATGCTTAAACTCCTTTAAAAATTATAATGTTATCAATTAGCATAAGCCACCGGTTATCTTTCTTTACCGAGGCAACAAAACCATACGTTATTGTGAAACATCGACAAGACATTGTCACTGGCTGCAAATGTAGCTCATTTTTAATCGTCGCTAACTTCAAATTTTGCTCAAGAGTGGCAACGTATTCCAAACTATACTTGTGAAAGGAGGTATTGTTTCCAAAATGGTTTGTTGACGCATTACCAAGGAAGAAACATTCGGTATACCACTTCAGAAATATTTTATTAATCTGCAAATAAAATCAATCCTATTACTACTCACATTTATGAAGATAATGTAGTTAACAATTTTTATACTTTTACCTGCGAATTGAATTCCGCTGCTAATATGAAAACCAACGTGTTCACCACCCCAAAGTAGATTGTCATTGAACCCAAAGATCCCTTAATCCCTTTCGAAATTAGTTTATCCGGAAGCTCACAGTAGTATGGAGTCACAAAAAGAACAAAAGAGAAAATCATGTTGCCAAACAGTTTGTTGATAAATGAAACTCTCGATTCCAGACTCCGATAGCATTTTATTCCCTAAATATTCAATAGAAACTACCCAGAATGCCAAATATAAAATGTTTACTTTCGAACTTATTTTTGTTATGTACCTTTTCCAAGTCCGTTCCACAAATGGCCAGCTGCATTCTGTAATTTCTGGCAATTCCTAAAAAATTGCAGCTGAGCACGAAAATAAATAAATGATTAACAAAATACACGGATATACAGTGAGAAGTAAATCCGTCAATGAAAAAAGACAATGACTTCCATGAAATAACTTTTTCCCTTAAATTTTTTAAAGCAATTTCGGCTCCAACTGTCAGGTTTACATTATTTTTGACAGCGTCTTTTACTGACGGAAATGTTGTGAAAATTAAGGAGGAGTTTACAATCACGCAGATAACTCCAACAATTCTTCCAACTTTGAAGAGTATCCTTCCTCGCTTTAACCGAATTTCAGTAAGGGCAGTTGCAATTAATAAATCATGCTTGGAGAGCCAAACCAGCTTAAAAAAGTGGACCATAAGGAGCATCCCACTGGCATCCCTTGCAAGATTGAACGAGTCGCTGACAAATTTGGTGCTATATTCACGAACTTTGAGGTAGTTTTCATGGACATACGAGATTTGAAAATAGGTCATAGTAAAATGGAAACAGAAACATACGAACTGAAATGTTAAATACATGTGGGATAAATCTAAAATCCATGTTGTAAAAATATCTATCTCGGTTGATTTCAAACTTACAATTTGAAGCTTTGTGGTAGCAAGTAAGTATTTTCTACCAACCGGATCCAATTTTATTCTAAATGGAGCCATAAATGTATAGTAGCAAACATCAAAAAAGAGTTGAAACAAGGAAAAGGATTCTGAAATATGAACTTTATTAGAAGGAAACCACTCCATTCTTTTTATTTTTCCACTGCTTTTACTGCATAATTTCATTGCAGAAAGTTGTTGAAGTAAGTTTAGAACGTTTAATGCTTAAAGTTTTTTGCAGCATTTGAGTGAGCGTTTTAAACAATTATGCCAACAAGTTTTCATTTAAGTGGATTGGTTTCAACAACCAATTTTTTAAATGGACTTTTTAATATTTCAAGTATATTAAAATCGTGTGTTTACAACATTTCCTAGTTAAGGGAGAGTGCTAAGTAATTGAAATTAAAATGAACACTAACATAGTCAATTAACTAAGTAATAACAAATTACAGCTCAATAAAAACAAAAGTCCATTTGTAGACAAATAACAATTGTCCAAACTTATTCTAAACTAATTGAAGTGGACAGCCTTGTTTGAACAGCTTATTCAAATATTCTTGGAATTAGTCTTCAATTATCTCACTCTTTCGCATTTGAAAAATTATGATTGAGTATGTAATGATTGCCTGCAGTACCTAAAATAGGAGTATATAAAAATTATTAGTCCTTTAAGCATGTTTAAACTCTTAAAAAATTATAGTATTTTCCATCAATGCGAGCAGCCAGATATCTGTCATTACCGAGGCAACAAAATCATACGTTATTGTGAAACATCGACAAGACAATGCCAATGGCTGCAGATGTAGCTCATTTTTAATAGTTGTTAACTTCAAGTTTTGCTCAAGAGTGGCAATATATTCCAAACTATCCTTGTAAATCGTGGTATTGTTTCCAAAATGATTTTTCGACTCATTACCAAGGTAGAAACATTTTGTATACCACTGAAGAAATATTTTATTTATCTGAAAACAAATCACAATTATTACTGATCACTAATATGAATACAATGTAGTTAATATTTTTATACTTTTACCTGCGAATTGAACTCTGCTGCTAATATAAAAACCAACGTGTTCACCACACCAAAGTAGATTGTCATTGAACCCAAAGATCCATCAATCCGTTTCGAAATTAGCTTATCCGGAAGCTCACAGTAGTATGGAGTTACAACAAGAGCAAATGAGAAAATCATGTTCCCAAACAGTCGGTTGATGCATGAAACTTTTGATTCCAGATTCCGATAGCTTTGTATTCCCTAAATATTGAATAAAAACTAACTAGTGAGCAAAATTTGCTTTCAAATATATTTTTGTAATTTACCTTTTCAATGTCCGTTCCACACATTGTAAGTTGCATTCCGTAATTTCTGGACATTCCTAAGAGATTGCAGCTAAGAAACAAAACAAATAATGATTTACGAAGTACACTGATACGCAATGGGAATTAAATCCGTCAATGAAATAATATAACGGCTTCCATGAAACTTTTTCCACTAAATGCCCAAAATTTTCCAAATCCGTTTCAGCTACAACTGTCCTGTTGGCATTGTCTACGTCTTTTACTGACTGATATGTTGAAAAAATTGAGGAGGAGTGTAAATTCCAATAATTCTTCCAATTTTGAAAAGTATCCTTCCTCGCTTTAACCGAATTTCAGTAAGGGCCGTTGCAATTAGTAAATCATCCTTGGAGAACCAAACCAGCTTATAAAAAAGAAGAATGAGAAACAAGCTACCGACACTGCTGGAAAGATTGAACGAGTCGCTGAAAGATAGATCATGTTCAAATGGAAACTGAAACATACGATCTGAAATGGCACAAAAAGGTTGGATAAATTTATTGCTTAAATGTTAGTTTCAATTAGCTTTTAACTCACACTTTGAAGCTTTGTAGTAACGAAGAAGTATTTTCTATCAACCGGATTCCATTTTATTCTAAATGGAGCCATAAATGTATAGTAGCAAACATCAAAAAAGAGTTGAAACAAGGAAAAGGATTCTTCAACCGAAACTTTTGTAGAAAGAAATAACTTCATTTTTACTATTCTTCCACAGCTTTTGCTGAGTAATTTCATTGAGAAAAGTTGTAGTTGCAACATTAGAGCATTTAAGGCTTTAGTTTTACGTAGCATTTGAGAGAGCTTTTACATCATTATGCCAACCACAAATTTCATATAAGTGGATTGGTTTCAGCAAAAAAAGTTAATGGATTTTTTAATAATTTTAGTTTATTGAAAACGTGTGTACACAAGGTTTACCAATAAAGTGACAGTGCGTAGTAATTTGAATTAAATGGAATACTAAAATATTTAAACTAACAGCGTAATAGTAAATAACTGCTCTTTAAAAAGCAGTTGTTGACATGTAATTCCTGCTGAAATTGATTTTAAGCTAATTGCAGTGGAAAATATGGTTCAAAAAGCTTATCGAAATATTCTTGGAATTAGTCATCACTTATCTCACTCTTTCGCATTTGAAATATGATAATAGAATACGTCACAATCACGCCAAGAACCTAAAATTTACAAAACAAGGAGATTTTAGATAACACAAACACTTTCCACATGTGTACAAGATTTAAATTCAAGTTTGTTACTTACTGAACCCAACAGTCCATATGACACCGAGAAAAACCTGGAGGAGAAAGCAATTGGCTGCAAGCTCATCTCATTTCTAACGGTAATGAAGTTCAGTTTTTTATCTATATTCCGCAAGTATTCAGCGCTGTTTTTCATTTCCAAGCTGTCCATCTCTTTTTTATGCGATATTTTAGTGGGTGTAGCATCATTACAAAACATTTCTTCCTGCCACTGAATGGTGGTCTGGTTAGCCTGTATATAAAAAATTGACGCCGTTTTAAAACGCGGAACTGGTTTTGACTTTAGGAAATGCTAAATTATGTGTAACTGATTAACTTGTGAATTAAATTCAGCTGCTAGTAGAAGAGCTGTCGAGTCAAGTGCAGAAAAGATCACAATCACCACTTTTGGATGATCTGTCAAGTATCCCATAGCAATTTCCGGAATTTGGGTATGAAATGCTGTGACAGCTAAACAGTAGCCAAAAAGTTGTCCCCCAAACAACTTATTGATTAGTAAAACCTTGTTTTTCAAGCTTCGATACGCACATAGAGCCTGAAAATTCACAAAATTATTACAAATTTCTAAAATAAAATTGATTTTATTTTTAAATAACGAACGTTTTGTATATCCTTATCAGACAAAGCCAAATTCAGCTCCATTCGAAATTTGTCGGCCATCCCTAAAAAGCTAAGGCCTAGAAACAGCATAAGCGAATGAAGAACAAGGAAAATTCCAGCTGAATGGATACCGAGCAGAGCTTCAACGATGCAAAATACGGTTGCTAGCTTGATTTCGAAAATCGAATTGTTTTCATAGTTTTGCTTTATATAATTTGCGATTAAGTTCCCAACGGGTTTGGATGAGTTTTTCTCGAGAAACCAGGCAGATTTAAAATACATGTATGTTCCATACCCAAAAATGCACAGGAGCCCAACCAATTTTCCAACTTTACTCACGAGTTTTGCATTCTTTACACGAACTTCTGTGAAAGGAATAATCCTAAGAAGTTTATGTCTACTGAACCAAACCATATGGAAAAAGAGTAAAACATAAGATAAAAATCCGATGATGTGGACAAAATTGAAGGAGTTTCCAACATATTCTGAATTTGTCCTCCCGTATCTAGTGTAAATGCTTGCTAAACTTCCTCCAAGGAAGTAGAGAACATTTGCTTGCAAGCCCAAGCAAATTGCCTAGAAACACATATATTTTTTAACTTTTAATAGTTAAAATAACTTTTCTACAAACAATACTCACGCCATGTAATTTGGAAGATACCACAAAGTAAGCTTCATTAGCCAAGTCCCATTTAACACGGAAGGGCACAAGTAGGAAGAAATAACCTATATCAAAATGCAACTGGAGTAAACACAAGGTTTCTTCTCTGACAGTAATTTTAGTCGACCACATTTCCATTTTTTGATTCATATTTGGTGCACTTGTGTTAATTTTCTGTGTGCATGCAGGAATGTCTCATGATATATTGATATTTCGGTTGTATTTCATATCATTAGTAGTTGAAGTAGTTTCGCAATAATTCGTTAAAATTTCAACTTGAGAAACTTGTAAACTAGGCGGAGGTAGCCTATTTTAATTTGATACCTTGGGCAGATTCATATAATTATTTCTAAATGCATTAAAGTAATGATTCCGTAAAAACATTTATTTGAAGAAAATTATGAAAACTTATAGTATAAAAATATTAAGAGAAGCTTTCGCTCTACCAAATTATTAGTCAATATTTACTGTTTATGGTAAATGAGTTTATAATTATATTGCTTTCATATTATGCCATGTTAAAATTGAAGACAATTTAATTATATGTCTGTCATTTTCAATATAATCGCAATTAGATGAGCTTAGCTAAACTCGGTTGGTCCTTGTCAGTGCGGTCAAGTCAAATGTAATCCTACTCTGATGGTATATGTCAGAAATAACGATCCTATAATAGTGATGTGCATTAATAGTTCTATTAAAAATAATGACTTTATTTGTAAACGACAATCTTTACTTACTACCATTATGTTATTTTCAAGGCTTTTAATTCGAAAAAGCGTTTAAAATACAGTCAGTAGCTTGGAGTAAAACTGCACATATATACAAATTATCCGTACAAATGTCCTTCCATAAAATTGACATGTAAATTCGAAATATGTGTTTTACAAAATATTAAATACACCACCGTGTTCAGCATAAGAAACTACCGCAGAATCACTAATTTACTAACGAAATTTCACTAACTATTTTGTAAGCTAAACTTGTGAGACACTAAAATAGTACACCTTTTAAATCAAATTTAAGTAATATTTATTGAAAGACTTTTTGCTATACATGTATTCTACACCACTAATGAAAACAATATTTATATCGAGTATGTATGAGACTCGCTTTCAACGCGATTTTGAAACGAGTAGGCAATCAACAATTCTTACCAGAATAAATTCCAGATACACGATAGGAGTCAACTTCCAATAAAGTTAGTACCAAACTCGATTTTCAGTAATGGCAGAGCTTTCACCATCCGAGTTGTGATTTTATTCGTAAACCCTTGACCAGAGTTTAGGGCCGTTATTCTCATGTGATTAACATATTTCCCAGCCATATCGTTTATTGAACCAAAGCCCCCAAACACACCAAGAATGACGGTAACTATATAAAAAATATTTTTGACGTAGTAGCAATTCATCCAAAATAAGTTCCCATTTGTGAATATTCCGGTAGCTAAGGTGGGTAACAATTTGAGAGCATAAAGTGTCAGGGAAATTCCCAAGGTAGCAAGAATTGAGACAAGAATCTGTGTATGAGTCCGGTTAAACTTGTCCACAAGAAGTCGGATATGCAGGTATGCCAACACAACCTCGCTAAGGTTTTTTCTCGTTAAACAGTACCCCTGTCATAACAAAGAGCGTAAAGTTTAAATACACACAAATTTTTGATCATGAATAAACTCATCAAATTCATATTAATTTGAAAAGTTTATTACCGTTTGAATATTGAAAGGTACAAATATAGAGCACCACACAAACTCCAATCTGAGTTACATGCAGTATAGATAGCTTGAAAAAAAGCAACCAGACTGGAGTATTCACAATAAATATTATTAAAATTTTTGTGAATCGTGCCAATAGATATCTCTTATTCATGAAGCTGTCCATGAGCTGCATCACATTCCATCCAGGTGTGATTGCCAAGAAATTCATTGGGGAATGCGGCAGTAGAACGGCCGCTATTGTCAGAAGATATGGAGGAAGTTTGCCACCATACCTAAAAATAATATCCAATATTTTAACTCGGTTTACCAAAGTTTTTGTAGGACCATGTAAAAGTGCATGTTTAAATGAAACAAAATTAACTCCCTCAAATCGATAAGCGGAGTTGATTAACTCTTCAAATTCCTTCCCAACAAGAATCATCAAGGTAGAGTATTGGATCATTAAGAAAAATACTGTTGTGATGTAGATCCCCATCACCGTTTCAAGGCTCATTGAGTTAACGATTGGTGTGGTGATAATGTGTAGAAATTGCAAATTTCCTAAGATTCCACACACAATGCAGTTCCATTTAAAAACTTTACAATTCACCTTCAACAAGCATTTATTTTCGTCCCATGTATAATTTTTTCCAGTAATGAGGCTAGAAACTTGCGCCGCTGAAATTAAGGATTGAAATAAATTGGTTTCGCGAAGCATTTTGAGACCGTTTTTCAGGGAATCGCTAATAGATACTTGCAAACTTGCTTGAAAGTGTTGTTAGAATGACGATAAATTGTTTATTAGTAATCCACCGTGTTTTTCGTTTATGGATTGACTGTCAACATTTTCATAATCAAACATCACAGATTGTTAATAATATGTCAACCATTTTGGTAATCCTTTCGGAGTTTATGGATATAACTATTAGTGCATAAACAAATTTTGCTGATAATTGACTATATGCTTATGATTGCTTATATGATTTTATCGTTTAGAGAAATCATAGCACGAGCACATAACTTTTGTGTTTCAAACTATTCTTTGGAAGCCTGTCAACTATCGTTCAGGCGAGGTGTTTCGCAAAACTAGCAATTTGGTTTCT
>LJIJ01002700.1:0-24426 GCA_001718145.1 Orchesella cincta
ACGAGAATCGACTAATATCCCGATTTTTCGTGATCGCTACACGACGCGCAAGTTATGTTTTTAAGTATGAAAAAGATAGCCGGAACAAGTAGCAAGAAAGCCTTTTTTGCCAATGTGCAATTGTAAACATTAACAAACATTAGCATTGCAAATTTTTTATGTTCAGTAAGCATTCATGCCATTTGCATTTTGCATGCGTGCTGAATGAAAGATGAGCAACTCTTTATTCAATGCATTGTTGGCTTCTTCAAAAGTATTTATATGTTTTATTTAAACAAATTCTTTGCAAAATATTACTGATTTACAGAAACTATTAACAAAAGAATACGAAAAGAAACAACTTTCTCCATTTTTATTACATTCAGTATTCATTTTGTGAGGTGCTAAAACAGATTATGTAGCACGCTGACGGATCCAAAACTCGGGAGTAAATTCGAAGCATTCCTCTCCAAAAGTAGTTCTTTCCAATTCGCCACCATTTCTCCATTGTTGTATTCTCTTGCGGAAACTGAAAGTGTTCGCAACTTTGGAAAGACGACTTGTCGCTTTCTCAAGTGCTTTAAAAAGTATTCAAACTCCATATTCACTCGGAGGTAAATTAATGACGAGGAGAATTGACAAAGGAACTTTACCACATCCCGTTTTTGTTGCGACTCAACGTCTTCCGAATGAGAAACAATAAAAACTGAAACAAACTGAACATTTTTTGGGAGTGATTCCGGTTCCCAGATGATCCTATCAGTTGTATGACGTCGAGTTACTGTTATCTTGAGTTGCTTCAGGTTTTCCATGATCCTTATGTTAGAGAGCAAAACTGCGGGAGTTTGGGCATAAGTTCTATTTCAAGTTGAGAAGGTGTTGGTCCAAATTATCCAGCAGCCAACTTGCTATATTCTTATCATTATGTTCGAGCAATTGGAGGGTTTCGAGTTGAGGCGAAATGGTAACTTTACTCATTTCCTCTTCCACACTGGAAGACACAAGCCCAGTTGTAAGAATTTCTCTTACCGTCATGTTTTGGAGTGTGAGTGCTTTGAGATTTTGAGTTTGTGACAACATCAACGAAAATTGTGACAACGTGATTTGGAGGTTATGTAAAATAACGGAGTTGAGGAAATGCCCCAGTTTCATGAACAGTTTGTCCCATTTTGTTGAAGGGTTATTAGTTGTTCCAGCGAAAACACAACGTTACGATAAATCTTGAGGGATTTGGTAGGAAATGGGTTTCCTTCAAATTCCTTGTAGCGTTCTAATGCTGGAGGAAGTCGGAGGTGAAAGAAACCTTGGAATTTGTGCTTGATGTGATTTTGCACAAGTGTGGGTACTAAAGGTGGCTCACAGGGAGGAAATGGGGAGATGGGTTCCCAACCATTCCATTTTTGGAAATGAATTTCTTCAAGCAACTCACTTGCAATGTGACTCAATTGCCAGTTGACCATTAACATCATCGACTCGCTCTATTGGGAAAGTATCCTGTTCCATAACTAAAATGCGTTCAAAATGTACGTTTCAGTTCAACAAATTTTATTGATATAAATGTTATGCATAAAATTACAAGCTACTCAGGTGGTAGATTCTACAATGGTAAAGGTTCATTATTATCACTTATTTCAGGATTAACTGCTGCCACAATTGAAGTACGCCGTATTTCTCGTAGCCTCGTTACTGCTCTTTGAACCCTTATCAAAAACAAATTTATATACATACACATATTCTACCACTCACTAAATTTTTGTTTAATTTAATAAAGTTACCAATTGAGTTTTGCACTTTCACCTCCCAAAGGCATCGTGTTTATCAACAATGATGAGCGTTCTGTTGCTGCAAAATCACAGCTTGCTCTTTCAGATATATTACAGAACCTCTCTCTGTCAACTTTTATTTACTGTGATCAATCATAAAGTTAAGTGATTTCGCCGAAACCTTATTTGGTTTAATGTTGAATGATGCACAATCAATATTCTCAGTCAGGTGGTACTTTTTTGGCAGAATGATGTAGTGTATTGTATTGGTAGGCTAAAACGATGATGATTCCGACGATACAGAGAGCCGAGTGCGTGACGACGAGCCGGCCGAGCAGCAGCAAAAGCAAGGTTCTGCTTGCCTAAGCTATAGGAAGATAGTCCGAGAAAAGACCAACAAAGCTTATGTATTGCATACTTCCCCAATGTGTAGTGTGGATTTGATCGCCGTATTTTTCTAGGTTGCATTAGTTTTCCCCTTTTTATTTCATGCTATATATGAGTTTTTGTCCTTACCATCAATTTTATATCACTTTATTCGCAATTTTCGTTATAGGTAAAATATAGATTGTATTGATTGCCCCTACCAAACATTTCGAATGGAAACTACATTCCAGCATTCTATTTCATTCGTTTAAAGGATATTTTATTTTGAAAACCAGGGGAAATTTAATTTTTATTTATTCAGGGACCACAGCTATATTTTGTATCTGCAATTTTTTGTTTTTAATAAATTTATTTTGCGCAACGCTGGTCATTATATAAAAGTTGTATGAACCATGAGGCTACAACAAAAAAAAAGCTTTGTCAACAGTTCAAGTTCGGGTTTACGTGTAGATCAGATTTGTCTATCTGTGAGAAAGGCATCCCGTTCTAAATCTTGACAGACATATTCTGCTTGTTTACCGAATTCTATTCTAATCATTTTTGTTTTTTGAGGAATCTGAATTTTTAAAAACCGCCTCCTACAGTATATAGAACTATGAGAACGTTAACAAGGAAAGCTTTCACTCTACGCCGAGAAAGGAAACAATACCACAGAAGAAGGTAGAAATTTAAAGTTTTAATTTTCATTTTATTTGCAAAACACGTAAGGGCATACATTTGTGATAAAATAAGGAAATTTAAACGTAACCAGATAACTAAATTGAAGGGTTAATTATATGGTTCACCTCATGGACCCGCAACTTAAACACTTATTTGAAAAAAAAGTTATTTGTTTCCTAAATAGCAATTTATAACATGGATTTTCTTCTTATACGAATTTGCATTAAAATACATTTTCCACACACAATATATGATATGCAATAGAAGTATTCGCGTTTGGTTTTTGTGATTCCCATTTTCAATTATATATTCTTTACTTTTATATGTGTGAGACACGTCAACATGAATTTTAAACGTAATCAGTTTTCCAATGAGCACTCGCGGCGGCCAAAATTCATGCATAATATATTTAACACAGGTTTTCAATGCCAATATATCGTGTTTCAAAAACACATTTGCTCCAACATCAATTTTACATATCAAACATTTGGCGTTTTGCGTGTCAAACAATCCAAATTTCATTTCATGAAGGCGTACCAGACAGCAAAAGGTTTCAACCCATTTTTATAGGGTTTGGCCCGTGGCCCTACGAAGTTGAGTTTTAACCATAAAAACTTAAACATACAATATTATCAGTTTAATCCATCTATATTATTCGACGAACTTTCAAAAATAGGGCGGTCCAGTTCAGACTAATAAATTTTATAACATGACACTGAACTTAAGTTGACATTTCACATGTTCAGTCGAGACAACCGTCGACTGCTGTTCCTAATTTAATGATTGTCATAGTACGCATTTGAGTTGCCAAAAAATTGTAATCATAGAATTCAAATGAACTTTCAGCTCGCATTTTTGTCCTGGTCAAAATTCGTATACCAAATACCATCGAATTAATTATGAGTGCATTATTTGCAAATTAAGAGAAATGGGGAAATGTTTGGTAATAACACTTCTATTTATAACTTACTTACCAAAGACCAACTGTTTGGAAGTGCATTACAAGGAATTCCTTAAAAACGAAAAATCAGATTTTCAACTAGTTTCCTATCAACATTCCAGCTACAGGAATCAGAAATGGGGAAACCGAGATTTGCATGTGAGCAATCTGCACGAGACAATCACCAAAACTCCCCGATGCCTGCATCACGTCATTAACTACAATGGAATTGATTTATTCTCTAGTAAAATTCCGCTAGTTCTCTCACGTTATGACGTGGTCAAAGTAAAATATAAAGTGAACAGTAAACGCGTACCGTTCACAGAGTGGGCAAGAGTATTTAACTTTGAAAAGGTTCCTTGGGGTAACAAAAATGTGACTTCCGACGGATTAGAATGGTGTCAACGTACTTCACTCAAACAAGATCTGGAGTGTTATGACATTCCGTTGATTGACAGCAGTTCAAAAGTGAGACCTTGGACATGTGAAGTTCATTGGTATCTATTTCCCCCAAATATTATTGAAAATCCCCTTTTCTTCAGTGCAAATATATACGACCCACATTTAACTCTCCAGTTTGTCATCCCAGCAGCCTACAAAACCTTCTGGGGTTTTAAATTCAGTCGGGTGAGAAATGAGAGTGAAATTTTTATAAAAGACTTAACAATTCCTATCAAAACGAGACGAATATATGACACCATCATTACGAAAATGGAACCCAATGACTTTGTTACAATCAAAGCATGGTCACAGTCTCTGGCTGCACCTTACAACAACTTGGCTCATTGGTATGCCACATCTTCACGAGAGGAATTCACCTTTAATTTGGAGCGCAGAGAAATAAATACATTTAAAATAGTTGGAGCCATTCATTTCTGCCGGTATTGCAAGCCGCTTAGTCCATTTTCTGCAGTAGAAGTTGGTCCCGATTTTTCGGAAAATGCTATAGAAACCCATGTGAGTAGACTAAACAAACAAACCGGGAATATTCATTGGGGCCTACTATTTTTAGGAACAATGTTTAACGTGTTTGACAAAGACCCTGACAACGAACTCTACGGAGTTTCTCCTTACAACATAATTCTTTCACGAATTATAACAAAAAACGAAGCCTTGGAAACTTACAGGATGAAATGTGAAATTAGATTACTGATGCAGTCTGTAATTGGCAACACCACGTATTCCATGATCCATCCCCTGTCTCCCAAGTATTCGGGTTGGGCAGAACTCCCAAGAGAAGATTTTCGAAGATTTCCTCTTCTCGTAACAGCCATGATGGGTAAAAATGATTATGCAGCATTTCGAATACATCCTTCAAGATTAAAATTTGTTAGTTGTGGGGCACCGCCGATAGAACGTCTCGCATTTGAAGAGTTATCTTCAATATTTGATAATTATATCTGGGTTGCTATAGTAATTTCCTCAGTTGCGATGGTGTTGCTAGCTGATATTTCGTTGCGACAGGAATATTTAAAGCCAGCTTGCGAGAAAAAAGAATTTCTGAGAAACCTTCTCTCGTATTTTAAGCCAGACGGTGCCTCGTTAGGGTTTTTGGCACCAGTAATGGCTTTGCTGGAACAAGGAGATCCATTTGCAAGCAGGTATCTAAGAGTGCGTCGGTTAAGGCTAGCAATAGGACTTTTCCTGCTTATGACGCTAGTTTTAAGTAATGCATACAAAAACAAAAATATCACTAAATTTACTCTACCCCTCGCTCCCATACCTGTTAACACTTTTGAAGCAGTAATGAAATGTTCGTTCGAGGTTTTTACAAGGGTGAAAATTATTGGAGGGTTTACAAACTTTAAAGAATATTTTCCGGGCTTAATATATACTTGGATGGACTTTAAAAGAGATGAGAAAAAGCATTTTTCAATAGTTTTTCCAAGCGAGCTGTATGTTTTTGCTGTTGCTGAACATTCCTCTCTTGATTTTACCCTCAGTGTAGTAAACGTCTCAGTGTCATCTGAGAGAATTTTAAATTATACAAAGATTCACCCACAATGGAAAGGAATGATGTCTGATGACTCTCCAACAAGTACTCAAATTCTTGAGAGTTGTAACGGAACAGCTCTTTTTCTGCCTGATATTGAAGCCTTGGAAACATTTTATAAGCTGTCAAATATTCCGAAAAATAAAGGGAAGGTATTTATAAGCCAGGAAACCCTGTTTAATGTGGACTATGGGCTTGCCTTTTTTCGATGGATAAATCCGAATATTTTAAGGAGAATGCAGGGATTGCACGAAGGAGGAATTTGGGATTGGTGGAGTAAATTTTTTGTTGAATTTATGTCAACCTTAAAAGGTGGTGGAGACAGCTTAATACATGATCCAAAAACTTCGCTGAAAAGTCACATTGTCGTAATATTTGTCTTGTACGTAGTTGGAATGTTGGTTTCATGTCTAATGTTTTTATTTGAGAATAGAGCACGTATTTTTAAAAACCTAAGAAAAATTATTGCAATAGGTTTAAAGTTTGGTCCCTGGTGTAAAATGAAATGTAACGCATCTAGCAAAGACCATACGTTGAATTACAATAGTCAATAGTTGTAGTTGTAACACAAAGTAAACAAGTAAAAATATTGTCGTTGAACTTACTACTCAAGTTATACTGATATTGAACACCTATGCAAATATCGGAGGCGTAAAATTTTTAAACCAACATATTATTATTTTAGTTATATTTATATAAAGTATGTGAAAGCGTAAAGTATTATAATTTAGTTACGCATAGCACTTTGATTTGCACAAACACCATTAGCTTTTAGTCCGAGAGACATTAAACTTAATAACAATGATTAATTCAGAAAAGTAAAAAAAACTGTTATAACCTTTAATTTAGGCACAATTGGATTACTGTTTATTTGCTGTTTTCAATTCATAGTTAGCTGCTTGTCCAAAACATTATTGTTATACATGCTGCATATATTATAATAAATAACGGTTTAAACCATAAATAAAAAAAGGTTTTCCCAACCTTTCTTGACAAATGTTAACATACCCACGCTCTGGTTTTCCGTATTGTGTGTTGAATAAACTGTAATTTTACTATTACTACAAGGTAGCTTCCGAAACCAAGGATCACCACTTACCATTTCGAATCATCATAATGCGAGAATAGTAGGCAGTTTTTGAGTAAATACATTTTATTAGTATTTTTATGAATTTTAACAAAATATTTCTTGATGTGCAAGATTAAATCTACTCGTTATTTATTCTTTCTACTTTCCTGTATTTTGTAATAAAAAGTATTCGAAGCGGGAGGAATCAAGTAGTGGCAATTTTCATTATCAAAACTGATTAGACTTGAGGGGGCAAATTGAGAGTTCTATAAAAGGGAAATGCTATATTTTTCTTCTATTTTCATAAGCATGTTTACTGCTGTAAAATTATTTAATCCACTGTTGTTTTACATTATGTGATACAAAATTTGGTACCACTTTACACTTTCAACACTAGGAAGCAAATTTACAGCATTCTCTTTCAAAAGTATATTTTGCCGATTCTCTTCCGGTTCCCAGTCTAACGCCTTTCGAGCAAGAGCAAGTCTTCGTAATTTAGAGAACACAACTACTTCTCTTTTTAAATATGCCAGCAACCTTTTGAATTCCATACCCAACCGAAGATGAGCTAAAGATGAACCAAATTGACAAATGGACTTCACTGCGGCACTGCACTGAAACTCACACAACTTATAACCTCCAAAATCTACCAAAACGAGAGTTCACGTTGCGAAGAGTGAGCGCTTTAAGATTCCAAGTTCCAGACAACACTAAAAAGATTTGGGAAAGTGGGAACTGTACACCATTCAAAATAAGGGAAATGAAAAAATGGCCCACTTTTAGAAATAATTTGTCCCGTGTTGTTGAAGGTTTGGCAAAGTACTTTCTGTGTGAATGAGTATACCGCTTGTTGTAATAAATCCTCAAGCATTCGGCAGGGAATGGATTTTCTTTAACTTGTTTGTAGCGTTTTAGGGCTGCTGGAAGTCGGAAATAACGTAGTCCGAGAGCGTGATTTTTCACAATCTTAAATTTTGGAACACTGAGGGTGCGAAAGGTGGAATGTCTTCAAACTCCGAGATGGGCTCCCAGCCATTCCGTTTCTGGTCATGGAATTGCTCTCGCAAATCAGTTGCAACATGGTTCTATCGTTGGTTAACTAATCTGAAGCTGTACACACTATAATCCTGACAGAGGAAGGAAAATAGCTTCTCCAGCACCTAGAATGAAATCAAAAAGCAACTATAGATGTAAAAACTTCGTTCGAACGCAAACGTTCTTAAAAACTATTATGATAAATACAGTAACAATTACTTCAGGTGGATGCTCCTCGAAATCGTTTAGATTATTAAATTTAGTTCCTTCGATATCCAACTCTTTCACAACTGGAGTCCTCCGGCATTGCAATTTTCCGAAATTACTTGAAATTTTAGGGAAATATAATTACCAAATTACCACATCCAGCATTATTGTTTAATATCAAACAACAATGGAAAACAACAAAAAATAACCTAAATCTAATAGGAATATCTATTCCTATTAGAAGCACTAATTAACTAGTTTCATAATTGGTTTACTGCTTCAACAAATCGAGCCTAAATAACTTTCTTTTCCCGTAACAGAAGGAATTTTATATACATGACAACTAATAGCATACTGAAAATAATATTGCATGGGTTGAGTGAGCTGAGCGCTTGTTGGATTGACTCTCAATGACACCAGTTTTCTCATGCATACACCCCCTCTGCATTTTGAGACTCTCTTATTTTCTGTCATTTGCGATACAAAATCAGCTGCTGCCACATACCTGTTTCAGTTTTTCTCCACAAATTTACACTGCTGACAAAATAATTAATCAAAATGAAAGTAAGTGTTTGTCTCGTGTGCCTTAAGACTTCGGAGGATGATCCGACATCAGATTGGCGTTGTGGCCCCCCACTTCTCAATAAATTCTTCAAGTTTTCAGAAAACTACTTAAAAATTTCAGCAGTAACTACAAAAGAGCTGCTGAGGAGTTTAAGTGATGATGAAAATGGAGGAGAGTTGACGTTTTGTGAAAAGTGTGAACTTTCGGTGATTACACCGATATGTCAGGTTTATCTCCAGCTTCTTTCCACTCGGCTTCGTCTCTCGTGGGAACTGGAGCAGTTGGCTAAATTACTAAAAAATTCGGATTTCATATCAGATTCATTAACTGATGAGATTGGTGTCAATAATATTTCCCAGTTGGAAGGATTCAGAAAGTTGCTGACTGCAAATTGTAAGCCAGCTTGACTTCACAATTTTCCACAAAGAAATCTCCGCTAAATCTGTGTAGCTTATTTTTTTGCATTTTTGCACAGGTCAACTCAAACGAAGAGAAGTGATGCCTTCCGTTCTTGCCAAACGTTTGATAATGACACCAAGGTTGTTGGAATTTGGATTACATGAAGAAGTCTTGGACAATCTTGCTGGAGTTTTGGAAAGTGGTTCAGACTGTTCGGAAGAGGTGCCATCCACAAGTTTGAAGACGGAAATGGAATTGTATGACGATCAAGATGATGATGCTGATGAGGATGGTGATGCTTTTGATCCCTTGAGTTTGGATGGATTTGATTCCCTAGATTTACCATGGTAGTTTGGAACTCTAATGTAATGGATATTTTGAAGGTGAATTGAATGTTAACGCTTACTTTTTGTATTATTTTGAATTAGCAACAATGGCGATGATGAGACTGGGCTCGTGGGATCTGTAGAAACCACTACCAATGCGGATAGTATTGATGGACACGAAATAGAAGCAAATGTTATAAAATTGGAATTTCACCGTTCACCCAACACTCAGCCTCTGTTTGAGAATGAAGATAATGAAGGAACACGAGATAACGAGGAGTTTATGTTTCTTTCCGATCCTCCTTCAAATCCAGACCCCAATCAACCGCAATCGGGACTTTTCAAACAAAAATGTCAATCATGTGTTAAAGTTTTCGACACGGAGCATGGATTACAAGCTCATTATGACTATCATCATCAACGCTACACTTGTGCCCCTTGTGGAAAAATTTATGCTGGCAAAAAGTACTTCCAGAAGCATATCAACAGTTCTCACCAGCAACAAGGTAGTTATCGGTGCCAAAGATGTGAGAAATGTTTCCCAACTATAATTAAACTAGCTGCCCACACACATGCATACATTGTAGTATGACATTTAAAAGCTCGTCCAATATGAAAAGGCATGTAGATTCCATCCACTCCACAAAAACTTATACTTGTGAATACTGTGAGAAAGTGTTTCCTTACAAGGGTTATTTGAAGAAACATATTGAGAACTGTCACACTTCTGGAAAGGTTTAACAGTTATAAATTACGGTATAAAGTTGCAAATTAAGTTAATCTTAAAATTTACAGGCTCTTTGTGACCCATCCTGAGTATAATATTAGGCACAGCAAACTGTCAGTGTCATTTTAATTTTATTAATTTTATGATATCATTGAAATTAAAGTTAGTTACAGTACAAATCCATTGTAGTACAATTCTCGACTTTCTGGAGATTGAATGTATGTAGATTATTGCATCTTCTTATAACAACCAAAAACTTCTCATTTCCTTCCAAAACCTTATAATTTCTAGGATGCATTTAAACATGCAGATGTATATAAGAATCCGCGCAGATTTTGTAAAAAACATGCGGATGTAGAAATCCTCGCAACTTTGTCAGAAAGTTGCGTCTAATAATTAGACTTCATCGCAATTCGTATGATATGTGTAAAATCTCAAAATTAACGCAAATAGTTGAACATACTCTTAAAATGCTATACTAAACATATTGAGAAAGGTACTTGTATTTAAATACTCCATTTAAATTACTGCTGGGATAAAGCTTCACGCAAATATCCAGAAGGTCTTACGAATCATGTAAAATTAAAACATTGTTAAATTATAGACATCATTGCATCTAATGAGCGTGTTAGCTTTGGGCTTCGTCTACACACACTTGTGATTTTAAAACCTTTGTCGGAAGAACAAACTCCAACAATAGTGAACTTCAAATAATTCAGTAAAAAGTCAAATATAAATCTTTAATTGGAAATAAAAGCTCAATAACTAGCAAACTTTCTGTGCGGTTAAGTTTTGACATTCAGCGGATAAAACTTTTTATCCCAGCACTTAAAGGTGCAACACTTCGATAATCCATTATTACCTGATATGCTGCATGTTCACTAACTCCACCTGAAAAACATTCGGTGAGTACAAGACAACTGTAAGGCCTTCGAAAGGTCGAATGGGAATAATCTGTACCTGTCGCATTCTCAAAAAAATATATATGTGGTTACATAATCAGAATCACTATAAAGAATAAATAACGACTGTATCAAATACCATGAGAAGCCCAAACTATACCCACTGGACAAAAACGCATGTAAGAACAAAAATCAAAGCCAGCAATGATAGTTCAATAAAATTGTAGTATAAGGCTGCAAAAATAAATGGAAAGAATTTTTTTGCGCAAAAAATTTATGAGCAAGGGTTTACGAAAGAACAGTTAAAAATTATATAGTTTTATATTGCGAAAGAGACTTTTTAAAAATACACGTGACAATTGAGTGAAATGTAAGTGCTTAATTTTTTTACATTGTAAAGAGATTGTGGTTTCCGATATTTTTCCGCAATTTTATCATACGCGACTTTCTAATAAAAAGATTCATGTTTCTGACATTTTATCGCAATTCTCTCATACGCAGGTTTCTTACAAAAAATAGCGAGAATTTCTTATATACATCTGCACACTTATATTTGTCCCTAATTTCTATTTGTATATTTTCCCAACTGAAACAACTTTGTCTTTTGTCTGGTTTCGCATTTCCCTTTCCCGTTTTATAAAATGTGAATATACATTGCATCTGACTTGCTGTCGTCTCTGATTGTGAGCCCCACAAAACTTTAATTTCTCAAACCAAGCAAATAAAATTCAGCACCAGAAAGGAGAAAGACACAGAAAAGAGTGAGTTTATTAAATAACGTTACTTTCATGCCAGCCAAACATTTTCCCATTGTTCCTGCACAACCATTCAGGTCACTTTCATCAGTAAATCCAAACAATATATGTAAGATTTTATTGGTAAAAAGCAAACTGTTCCTGTTTCAAAGAAATATATATTAAATTGGAAAGGTCATAGTTTAACAAAAATGAAATTGTGTTTGATTCCGCGATGTTTTTGCCACCGAAATCTTGAACTAGTAAAAAAATGTTATACATATTCAATATTAAGTGTTTAAATGGTTTTTCAGTATAACCTAGACAATTTTATTATAACTGAAATTAAGGTAAAATACTGCACGATTAAGACTGCATACACATATTGACAGGAATCTACCTCATTTTTGTTGAATGAACAATAAAGAAAATGCAATGATAGCGTTGAGCATTGGTCCTTGTATTTTAGATTGATTGCATTTTATTATATCTTCAATTGGATTTAATCTACATCCAAGTACGCAACTAAAAATCGACATTATATCGTTATGTTTTGCAAGGTTAAGAAAAATTCATGTGGTATTAGTGCATATAACTTCCGGATCTCCAATAGAAATTGCTCAGTTAAATTGATTTTGTGTTCGTTCACAAAAAATTTCAAATGTAAATGACCTGCATTTCACTCGTATTATGGCAAGTGAATATTTAATGCGACTTCCTGATGAACAGTTTAAAAAGAACGCACAATCGAAATAT
Organism: Orchesella cincta; assembly: GCA_001718145.1. Classification (NCBI taxonomy): domain Eukaryota; kingdom Metazoa; phylum Arthropoda; class Collembola; order Entomobryomorpha; family Orchesellidae; genus Orchesella; species Orchesella cincta. Next base: position 12,443 of record LJIJ01002700.1, read on the forward strand.
CCCCTTTAAAGAGTACCAGCTACCAAACCGAACTCTTTTAATTATATGTAAATTCTTCAAAACAACCCAAATTAGATTTTTGATGGCCATTAATCATTTATCACCGGAACCATTTGAATCGATTCAATCGATCCAGTGCTTATTCTTATTACTCAAATAGGTGACAGATTATTAATACAATGGAAGTATTATTTAGCCCATTTGACTCAATATGAATACTGCAAATCATGTACATTAAAAAGAAAATAATTTACTTTTATTTAGAAGGCAGATAATGAAAACAGATCCGCATACTTATTAGAATTTGGGTTCTATTATTATTAGTATGATAATTTACTAAACAATTAATGTGTGCGAAAGAACAACTACAAAATTACATGGTGCGCATTGTGAATTACAATAAATGGGTTGGAAACAGTTTTAAGTTTTGTAAATACCCTTTTCAGAAACAAAATTTAATGGTATTAAAGTCTGTTATACAAACAGCTGAAGTTTTTATTCATCCTCGTTCGTATATAATTGTTCATGAGATGCTATCGTGCTAAGTCAGACATGTGGGGCGTTTCTTATATTGTCATACGTCAGTAAAAACATAAGCTCATAACAAGCAAATACAGGAAATAGGAATCTAAATTTGACACAAATGGATTAAAGTTACTGATTGTAAATAATAAAGTACTTAGATCCTTCCTTTCACATGTTTTTGTCAAACAAATGTTTCAATATTTTATCTTGTTTAGATACCAGGCTATAAATTTCAAACCTATTATCGTACTGAATATTTTAGCAACAACCAATTAAATTTTAAGCCAGTGCCTTGAAAAACAACACTAAGTAATAATAATGAACTGTCAAACGTAAAGGTCGATTACTTTATTTGAAACTATGACACATGAAAACTTTAAAACGAAAGACAGTTGGTTTATCCTCCGACGAGAGACAACTACTTACCTTACTAAATTCTGCATTTGCAAACAATGCTTGCTTCGAACCTAAAATTTGTAATAAAATTGACTAACCTGGCATCCAAACTTGGAGGCCTTCCCGTGCAATGGGATTCCGACACCGGAAAAGTTGTGTCACTCCCAAACGGAGAATCGAGCAGGGTCACAATGCGCGGTCGCCTCCATTCAGTTGCTGTAGTAGTGATAATATTACAAATGCTTACAACAAATCAATATTGCAATACGGATGAACCAAATTTTGCTGCAAAATTTGTAGTCGGAGTTGGCTTGACTGGATTGATTGTTACATGGTTTTTCACACATGACTGTCGTCGAGCTGCATCGACTCTGGGTCTGTGCATCAACGGATATTTGCAGTTTCATACCAAATATGTAAAAGGTAGCTGGTAATTATAAACTATTACATACCGCTTATACTTTAATAATACTTGTCACTAAACCTGTATGTATTCTTATTTCAGGGGAAACAATAGCCCTATATATCCTGTCCGCCTAATTGGTAAACTTAATCTTGCCTTTGCACACCTACTATACTTATCGACCTTCTTTATTCCACACATTTACATCTACGGTCTCCATTGGACGAACCCATGCAGAGCATCAATAGCTGGCCACTGGCTCCTCCCTGAATGCTGTCAAAATTTGAAGAGTTGTAATATGCCTAGCGAAGCATAGTTAAAATTGCGGCTCGGTTATTCATTTTTATAGTAAATCAGCTTATCTGGTGCTTTGGTCTGCACGTGACAGTCTACATGATTTCCATATTTCATATACTCTGTCCATTAAGTTTAACAGACTGTCTTCAAGCTTATCTCAAACTCGCATAGCAAAAGAAAAAATTCCTTGGCAAACCAACGGTTTTTAATGTTCAGAGTCATTCAAATCCTGGCATTGTTGACCAACGAGATACTAAAAACAATTTGGTTCTTCTAGTATTTGGTGGAATAACAATGGCAGCCATTTGTTTGCAGGTTTAATTAGATGGGAATGGACGTACGCAAATGTAATCCCACTATGCTTTAGTGGTTGGATGTTTATTATTGTCTTGTTGGTAATTGTAGTAATGCTGGTGGTATGGTGAGAGTGTATTTAGAGTTTACTTACACGTTTGGTGTTCTAAGCTACACCTTTCTAACTCGAAAAGTTCCATATCATCGCTGTATTGGAAGAAGTTCTACAAATCATGTAAGCCCATCCGTATAAATCTCGGATCAAACAATTTTCTGGACGCGTTGACGCCACTTAAATGTGTCGATGCCGCTGTTGGTTTAACGGTTCAATTACTTTTAATATTTGACTAGCAAACAGTCACAATCACATTATTTATAAGCTTGTAAATAATTTTTTATTATCTTAATTATACACACGATAGTATTTAAAGCGTATATAATACTAGTAACTTATATGTTCAGCTACAAAAAGAAAATAAATAAAGTTTACAATAATGGATACGCACATGTTTCCAAATGAAATTAATAAGCATAACAAAGAGTTTTTTAACATTTTTTTCTGAAACTAATAACACAATAACAACGTTTTCAAAGCACTACTTAATTATAAATAGAATTATATAAACAGTAACAACGTTTCAAATAACTATTTAATTAAACATTTTGCTTATTTAACGTGAGCATCAACCTATCATAAGAACGGCATTTATTTCTGTTTAATATATTAATTTGCCCCCCCCCCAAATATTCATTGAATAATATATCTGTGGTGGGCATAATAATTTATATTTCAAACAAAATAATGTGCGTCAATTAAATTGTGCAATTAGATTATAACAATATGCAACCATAGCATCTTGACCCATTTCAAAAAATCTCCCAAAACCAATTTTCAATCTACGCAGAGATTTTGTTTTGGACATGTAATATTTAGCTGTTTTGCTTTTATCATACAACAAACGTCGCTTTGTCTCTTCGTTCCTCGTCTCAAGAAGTACTCCAGAAGCACCAAAAGCTTTGATTACTTTTGGCATAATTATAGCGCTACCAACAATCAAATACACGCCAGCCAGAGCCATTGTGAAATACAACAGACCAAATACCTTTCCATAGCCGTCGATGACAAACCAGAGAACCAGAATTGTAATCCAATAAAACATGCCCAAGAATATAAAAACTAAATTACTAATCAAAGGCATCATTGACATAATAGCAATATAAAGCTGTTCATATTTCTCCAGAAAATGTTGGAATCGAATATCATCCCTAGTCAGGATAGTCAAACTGGTTTCTGTGCTGTGTAGGAGAGTAAATGCAAAAAAGCGGCCAATGTGAAAGCGATTTTAAGACCCTCTGAAACTAAATGGAAAAGAAAAACTGCACGAAATATAAGCATCCCTGAAATGACATTTCCAGATCGGTAAAAAGGATCTGGGAGAAAGTCCTCGGAGATAAAGTAAAGAAAGTCGATGTCCATCCATAATGCAATCACAACAACGGAAACTGGCAAAATTGGAAGGCCAAGTGACAGCGCTAAGACAAAGTAGAATTCCAAGTGGCTACTGGTAGCATATCCACGTCCTGAAACCAGTGTATCGGGTTGGTATTCTAAATGATTTTTAAAAATTTATATGTGTGAATCTCGTTTTATTGGTTTGAATATTAAGTAAAAGTTTATTTTACCATGTACTAGGCCACGGTCTAAATAGAGAAGGTTGTTGATTCCAAACAGAAAGTCATTGGAGTGAAGTAATATGTATATACAGATCAAAGGTAGCCATTACTAAAAGCCCATCCACATGTAGTTTGAAGACAAAAAGTCTTACAGCGTATAGTGAACTTTTCACGGGGATGAATGAATAAATCGGAGAACACGATGTAAAAGCAGCAACAACCAGGGATGAAAAATTCGAATAGGGCTGTTAAAATTTTGACCCATTTCCATTTGGGACTAATATGCAATTCTTTAAAATCTGGACTCCACTTGATTGGGAGTGGAAACAGATAACAAAAATATATTTTTATAAGAGCGAATGCTATGACTTGGGCTTCAGTAATCATGACGTTGAAATTAAACCGTTTGGCTGTACAGACGATGCGAGGGAAATCTAGTGATAAGAATCTGCACGTATTTGAACTCCTAAAACAGTTATATACTGCGTTTATCTAGGGATACGGTGTTGTTCATAAACTTGTCAAAAAGCTTTATGCTAGTGTCCCAATTATGATGCTAGTGAAATTAGCTAAGTTTTAGCTACATTATTATTTGAGTCAAAGATTACTACCCCAAAGCTAGCCCCAAGTCCAACTGGTAATTTTCCTCAATGTTCCCATTTCGATTGTAGCGAATTTTTTTGGTGAGCACATTCGCCAGCAGTAACTTATTTCCCGGAAAATGGGCGTAAATATTTTAGTGTTTCGTGTCTGGTCTTCTATTATATAGTCCAGAAACGTGGCTTGGTTTGGTCCAGCCTGGACCAAGAAAAAAGACGGCCTTTTGAACATAATCTTGTTTTTGCTTAATTAAGCATAGCCCTTGGTTTTAAAATCAAAACTTAAACTACACACTAAGTTCTCAATAACCAACACTAACAAATTATTAAACAACCCGATCAACCTTCGAATTCGTGGTGAATTCGAAAAAGAGTCGTAAAAACTGTTCGGAATGTGACCGGTTTTGGCCACAAAAAAACCTTCGGATAGAATTCGAAATCCGAATCTGAAAATACTCGGAACACCGAAGTGTCGATCTCCCTTCGAATACAATTGGAATGTCTTAAGAATCGTTTCGTAATATTATTTTATGCTAAGTTAGAATGAAATACGATAGAAAAGGCTTAATAAACCCAAGCTATGAATATCTTGCCGACAGTTAATTTTATTACATCAGAAAACTTCTATACACTACAGCAATTTATTAAATTAATTAAATAACAGAGTGTAACAACGGTATACAAATAAATGACTTTTTAAAAGGCAAGTGCATAAACTTACAAGCTATGTCACTCTGCTCTAAAGCAATACTAAAACTAGCTGACGGTTCCTTAACGTAATATATACCTAAAGCCGAACTTTCGAAAGGATATTCACGAATATTTTCCCTGATCATGTACTCAATGCATTCGTACTTCGTTGAGTAGATTCATTACAGCTCTTAATTAGAATAATTTTGTCATCCTTAGTCATAAAACAGTTATCACCTCGTTTCGATGAGATCGATAGTTTAACTACACGTTTAGGGTCATTTATATCACCCAACAAATCCCTTTCAGCCAACCGATTTGCAACTTGTTCTAACTGTAATGCTTTCGAACGAACCATTCTTTTAATTTTTTGCATGAAGTTTTCGAACGGAAAAGTACTGCAATTGTCTAAACTTCCATGTTCTAAACTATCCGATGACAAATGAGTTAATGAATGTACATTATACGTAACAAATTCATTGCCGTACAACTCAATTGAAACATCAGCAAACCTATGGAGTAATTTGTAGGATAATTCATTCCACCATTGATTGCTACAATTTTTTGATAGTAAAATGAATACACCAGCGTGCAAATACATGAAATGTGTCAGCTTTTTAGAACTAAGAATTGAAACAAGAGAAGCAAGACCGTGTATAATATAAATGTACGAAACTCCGTTCCTTTGAAATGATCAACTTCAAAGATTGATCTAGGTTTCCGCTGAAAATCATTTGGAAAGTATTTTCTAAAGCTCAAAAGTCGTTTAGAAATTTCGACTAAATCGGAGTGCCGTAGTTTATGAGGAAGCTTTCCTTTTACCCATTGACGTAATAATTTCCTGACCACGCCCAAACAAACCAAATGTAAATAGTCAAGTGGAAATTGTGTTATCATCCCAACTGTAACTCTAAAAAAATGCTTTCTCCATTATGGTGCGTTTTGTCACGTTTTTCCCTAAATGACGCATTAGATCGCAATTCACTTGATTCTGAGTTAAATACTACCCTACCACACCATTGTCCACGCTGAACACACCCGTTCACAACCATAATAGCGTTTATGATTTTTTTACACACTTCAAAAAACTACGAGCAGGGGCGTCGGCTAGTATTTTTGATAATCTAAACGTATAAGTTGTTCCATCAACTTCAAGACCATTTACCTCCATTTCTTTACACTGCGCTATAAACCTTTGAAGAAAATATAAGTCGCTTGGTTTCTTATCACCCGAATATAACCGATTATAAAAGGTTCTTGATGTACGCTCTGGTCAACTACACCTAAAACAGGCCAAAACTGTTTGTTGTTACTTCGGGTAATTGGAATTCCGTCTATGCCTATTGATAACGTTAGTAAGTTTGAAATTTCAGATGGAGATACAGAATCAAGAACTGACTTACATACATTAACTTTTCGTAAACCTAATCTGACTTTCTTAGTTAGTAACTTAATTATATTAAAATAAACATAAGAACCTCCACTTACTTTAAAAATCTGTATTGTTCTTGGAGTACGCAATAATGTACGAGGATCATTAGGTAAACCTAAATTTGGACATGCTGAATTTAAAATTTGCAGTAAATCCTTGGTTGCAATATGTGTAACGTTATGGCTAACAGCCCAAATTCTTAACCTCTCCTCTAGTGAATGACCTGACGGATTAGGAAAATCTATATCATCATTGTCTTTAACATTTGGTAATACGGAGAATTTTTTAACACTATTCTGTCGCCCGAGTTTAACATCAAAATTGCTAACATGGCCAACTACATCGGCAAACACTTCTAAATTACTAATATGCACATCGGATTTATTTGAGGTCAAAACATCAGTTTTTTGGCTGGTGATTTCATCCTCCTTGATGTCCTTCAAAACCGCTCTCACTTCAGTTAATTGTTCTGCGATGGGTTCGGCAGATGATCCCCGCCTCCCCGAATTGCTGAACAGTTTTCTTTTCCTCTTATGCCCCGTGATCTTCTTCCTCCTTCCATCCGGTCTCCTTTAAGGCCAGTTCTGAATAGCTTTGTCGATTTCGCTGTTGGTCGCAGTCTCTCCCCCTTTGGTGGACCTTACAGAGTCTTAAGTTAAATTTATAAAAAGACCAATAAAGTCATTAAATTAACCACATTTTTAAACGTATTTCTTGTGGTTCATTTGAATTACTGTAAATTAATTCCAAAGTATCTCCATTCCCTTAATGCCGGAAACCGTCTTTCTTCCTCTGCCGGTAAGACTCAAGTTTTGTGCGAATGAGTTTGACAACAAATTTTCCAGAACACGATTTGTAATATCGGGAATAGATTTTCCACCGATGACACTTAATTCGTTCACCTAAAACAATTTTATATTAAGAGCGTGAAGTTTGCTTGAGTTTGAGTATGGCAAATTTTTGAAATTGACCATTAACTAATTTACCATGGACTCTTGGTTTGCAGTGAGCTTCAACCAAGTACTGAACTTGTTATAATCTGACAATGATGCAATCGGTTTTGTAACTGGCAATGCTACAGCTTGAGCAGGTACAACTTTTTCCGCAGACCGCCGTAGAAGCTCCTTTTGGTTGTGCAGAATTTGGACAAGATACTCCACAACAACCTTTTCGAACCCTACAGAAACAACTTTAGTTTTTCAATGAAGCTTACAAAATAAGAACGGGAACTGACTCGTGGAGTTACGGATTGAGCTGGAGGCCAGTAACACACTAATATGTGAGGCTTAACTACAGGAGATGAAAAATCTGGTGATTGATGTATCCAATTCTGTAAACTTGCATGATCTTCGGAATATCATGCTGCGCATGTAGCTGCGAACGATTGATCATCAGCATCATAGTTATCTACCCAAAATTAAATCTATTTTGTATTAAAAGCAAACAGTTTGAAAAATAAACAAACACATTTTGTACAAACATGTGGCATTGACGGCAAATTTGTAAGTTCAAGATGAAACGAATCCCGTTGAGATGCAGGCGCGTTGCATTTTCTTTTGGGCCTTCCACGTAGGGCTGACATTACCTGCTTGGAAGATGTTGAGATTGCTAAATAATATAATATTTTTATTTAAGTATAAAGTCCCGCCGACCACATGCAATAAATTTAGAATGACTTGCCTGTACCGCAAATTCTAATGCATTTGATTAGTTCACTCCGCTGCAAAAATTGATTGCTGCTTGTATGGACGCTTTGACTTCAGGGTTGAAATTACAACTCGCGAACAATAAACTTAACATTTTTTCACAAGAACAAAAGTTATGTCAATTTTTAATGGAAAAAATCAAACCTCGTAAACTGGTTGTGAAAAAAGTTATTTTTGGACATCCAAACAAAAAGTTCTCATCCGCCTCAGCATTGAATGGATGAAGCGCCTGCTTAACCTTCTAGCAGCAACTGCCCTACTAATTTAGGAAAGGTTTTCTTGGGGGCAAACTCCAGTGACGTTTTTTACGTCTTTAAAGTTCGTTTCAGTTTCAGCAGCCGAGCTGTCTAAGCCAGGAGTTACTTCATTTCGTGCACACGCTCTCTTGCTTTCTCGAAAAATTATCTGGGAAGGCAAACAAAAAAAATGGTAAATTTAACTGTATTAAATCAAATCACATTGAATTAGCGTTTCATGCTTTCAAATTTTAGATCCGTGAATCACTGTAGTTTTTTTACTTCACTAAGGATGGCTACCAGCGTAGATTACATCGCGTTTAACTGCGCCTATCTTGTTAATGTTATACGGTCGGCGTCTGATGGCCATAGCCATACTTATCTATCTCTATCGGGTCACCCACTTCAGATCATTATTGCTACGGTCTTTTCCGCCTTTGAAATGAACTACACAGTAGAAGCTCATGCCGCCCACACCCTTCAAATCAAATAAAGAATGAAATCTAAGAAATAACTGCCTTGAATTAAAAAATACATACAATTTACGACTTACGTCACAAAAAATGCTACACTTTCACAATGCCTTAATTCCGTCTGCGAATTAACTTACAACTGTCACAAATAACTTTGTAATGGCTATCGCCACAATTCCCTTTCAAAGCAAAGCATGGTGGTGTAATGGGTCTGTATGCTTCAAAGCATGATGCCACATAATAATGAATTATGAGAAAATGCTTATGCCATCACGCTTTAGGATTCTTTGCCTAAGTAATGTACAGTTTTATTCCAGGAGAATAAGAGATTGTTACAAGAACAAGTCAAGGTAGGTCTGAGCCGGTAGCTCTCACAAACAAGGTATAAGTAGGAGTTACTCTCTAGGAGCATGAGACACGACTTAATTCTAGTCTGCACTAGGCTTCCTACAGAAGTCAAGGCACATATTAATTTTATGGTCGAATGAAAATTAATTTAAGCCATAATGAACGAATCATTCAAAACACTACATCCCTTCCTTCTCATTCTAAACATTACATTAACATCAAAAATAATATAATAAATTTTATATTTCATTCACATACAAAGTTAGATAGAGTGGGTCATTGCATTGCCTTATTCAAGGTTGCCGTCGTCGTCCTCGCCGTTCCAACCCGCAACCTTCGTTAACAGAAGATTCGATTCCGGGAACTCCGACGGAGTTGTTGATGTTGAATGCGTCACCCAACGCATGTGCATTCACTTTTTGCAGCCAGCAATGATCAGCGTGACGTTTTAATTGTCTGCTTCCAACATCAACCATGAGGTCAAGGTCCAAGAATGCCTATGATGATGCCGTATTCCCATTTTTCCTCATTCTTGGAGAATGATCTGGCCCAAACTGGTTGGTGGAGCTGAAACTCTCGAACACGGGCTTTCTTGTTGTAGGCCGCTTCTTGTCTGCTCTGGGCAGCGTTCACATTTGCTTTCACATCGGGGTGGACAAGGTCCATCACCGTTCGTATGTTCTTTCCCATAAGGAGCTCGCAGAGAAACACCAGTGTACTGTGTGGGTGCTCCTGTATCTGAACAAAACTGGTTCAACCGAGTCGCCATAGGATGTCTTTGGTTCATGCCTTCTTTGAAGGCGGACCAATCGCTCCGCTTCACCATTAGACCTTGGATGATATACAGAAGAATAAACATTTTTAATGTTATACTTTTTGCAAAATAAATTATACTCATTTGAAGTAAATTGTGGACCATTGTCAGTGACAATCTGTTCTGGAAGACCGAATCTACTAAAGACCTCTTCCAGTTTACCAGTAACTATCTGCGTGGAAGTTCCATGAAGACAGAAGACCTCGGGCCACTTAGAGTGGGCGTCCACAATGATGAGCCCACATTTTGCTCAGGAATGGTCCGCTAGGTCCATGTGTAGTCTTTGCCAAGGGCGCTCAGGGAACTGCCCAAAGGGTGCAGAGGCTGGAGGGTGGATCGGGTTGTTCTGCCGCAGGACAAGCAGCTTTCCCAACATCCTCAATCTGTTGATCGATACCAGGCCACCAGACATGCATTCTTGCAATCGACTTCATTTTCACGATACCCGTGTGGCACTGGTGAAGTTCCTCCAAAATCTGCTTACGTAATACGCTTTGGTATTACAACTCGTACTCCCCATAACAAAATTCCATTCATCATGTCAGTTCGTCACGTCTTGTATAAAAGGGTTGAATGGTTGGCTTCTCATCTGGTTCAAGTGCTGGGCCATCCTGAGGTGAGATACAGAATAACTTTTGATAAAGTTACATCTTTGCTGTTGACAGTTTTATTTTCTTGCTAGTAACAGGAATCTGCTCCATGAGTTCATCCGTAATGTGATTTATCACAGCTTCAAAATCTTTGGAACCTTCGTTGTCTCGTTCATGGTTGCAGGGCAAACGGGAAAGGGCATCCGCATTGCCATGATCAGCAGACTTCCGGTAGATAACTGTGTACTGGAACTGCTGTAGATAAATGCACCAATGGTGGAGTCGAGTAGCAACGTATGTAGGTAAATGTGCTTTTGGTCCAAAGATCGATAACAGCGGCTTGTGGTCAGTAACCAAAATGAATTGTCTTCCGCATAAGTACTTGTAATACTTTTTTATTCCATATATTATGGACAATCCTTCCTTCTCAATCTGGCTGTACCGTTTTTCTGTTTGAGAAAGGACTTTTGAGGCGTACGCAATGGGCCGTTCTGTTCCATCTGCATACTTGTGAAATAAGACTATTCCAATCCCGACTGATGAGGCATCGCAGGACAATTCCAATGGGTAAAGTGGGTCAAAATGGCAAGATTGGCAGAAGTTGTAACTCTCCGTTTCACTTCTTCGAAAGCGGATTGCATTGCTTAGTCCACTTCCAATCTTGGTCTTGTCTCGTCAGTTTGTACAGTGGTTCCGCTGCGTCAGCCATGTTACAAACAAACTTTCCATAAAAGTTGACAAGTCCCATAAAACTTCTTAGGCTGGTCACATCTGTGGGAACTTCCATATTGATAATATCAGACTTTGCGTGGTGTGATATTCCGTCTGCAGAGATGACATGACCCAAAAATTCAACTGAAGGTTTGTGAATTTCACATTTTTCTTTACTTAACTTGAAGTTATAATGACGCATCCGCTCAAAAACTTTCTTCAACGTTTGAAGGTGAGACTTGGAGTCTTTGCCTTTCGCAACACAATCATCAATGTACGCAGCTGCTCCAGGAATGTTGCTCAACATAATATCCATGAATTCTTGGAAAATAGCTGGAGAGCTGGCTATTCCTTGGGGTAGTACATTGTAACGGTAAAGTCCCCGGTGTGTGTTGATTACAAGAAACTTCTTGCAAAATTCTTCCAATTCCAACTGGTGGTAGGCGTTTGCCCCGTCCAGTGTGGTAAACACGACGCCTTTATTCATATCTGCAAAGGTGTCCTCAGTCAGGGCCAATGGATATTGCGTGATATGTAGCTGGGAATTCACCGTATTTTTAAAATCGCCCGTAATTCTAATTTTTCCATTAGGTTTAGGGACCACGACAAGCGGAGATACCCACTCGAAGTGTCAATCTTGGTGATTACGCCTGTCTTCTCCATTTCTTCCAGTTCGGTCGACCTTAGCTCTGATAGCGTATGGGAGGGTCTTGCCTTCAGGAAGCGAGGAGTAGCGTCATCCTTCAAAACTACCTTTGCTTTGAAATGACGAATTTCTTGTCTTGAGATGTGGTTG